>JARFNW010025654.1:0-14702 GCA_031763155.1 Dirona albolineata | reverse complement strand
TCTCTCTCTCTCTCTCTCTCTCTCTCTCTCTCTCTCTCTCTCTCTCTCTCTCTCTCTCTCTCTCTCTCTTTCTTCTCACCCTCCCTCGTTCCCCCTCTATCTTCCTCTGTCTTTGATGTCAATAGACATAATATATTATGTTACATGCATATTATATATTAACACGTTATTCGTGCTTCTTACATAAAATCCCCTTGACCAGAAACGAAATGGGGCAACGCTATGAGGGTAGCGCATAAAAATTCCCTTCAACACAAATGTAATAGTCAAGCGCTATGAGACTGGCGCATAACATTCCCAGGTCAAAAAATGGAATGACCATGCGCTACCCCCGTGATTCAATGATCAATGCTTTCCAACAACTTGATTTAGTCATGAGACAAGTTTCATTCATAAAAGCACCTTACTATGCCATGCAAATAATGCCTGACTGACGTGAAAAGGCTAGGGAGGCTTGTTGCCCAGTAACAGTTGCCTAGAGAAATCATTAAAAATTTGTTTGAAAATGTCTTACCTATTTTGTGTCGATCAAAACTGACTGTCAGCATGCGCGTGTAGCCTGGATGTATTGCCAATTGTCGGAACTTTAGTTTGGCGAGTTTGAAAAGTAGAAAAAATGATCGGAAGAAAGAAAAACGAAAGGGTAGCGCATGGATATGGTGGCGCATGGACATGTCTTTACTCTATATACTCTGATTTCAGAATTGACACTCTTTTTATGATCTGATAATGGTTTGTGGATGTGTGCCAATGTCCAGTTTCCGAAGTGTTCAGTTCACGTAAGCCACTCCTCGAAACATGCAGCGTTGAGATAAGACCCTTTCTCAGGTAACTTGTTTCGGTAACGGTTTCTGTCCGGTAAAAGTCTGTTAGCTCTTGTTGCTTATTCTGATTGATTCTTCTCCTGCCCACTGCCAGGTGATGTTCAAAGTGCGACGGAGGCTACGCATGTGAAAAGCATTGAGTTTTCGCTCTTGCTGGGGAATGCAAAGTACATAACTCGCTGATGCAGACTCTGCAAATCTGGATCTTTGTGTGCTTAGTCACCTTGCTGTTGTTCTGTGTTTTCTTTGTGAGTCTGGTCATGATGGTAGTCGCCTTGCGGTTGCGCTTGTTGATCTCTTCGTCAAGTGAGAGAGTGTCTGATATAGTTGAGCCCAGATAGATGAAGCCATGGACAACATCCAGTTAATTGTCATTGATGCTGGGGGAGAGTCAATATCCTGTCCCGTGACCTGTGTTTTCTTCAAGCTAATGATCAGCCCGAAGTCTTGGCAGGCATCTCTGAAGCGATGCATAAGCTGCTGTAGGTCATTGGCTGAGCGGATTGTTACTGCCTGCAAAGAGGTCACACAGGCACCTCAGCTGGACTATGTCTTGGCTCTTGGTCTGGAGAGGTTGAAGAGATGTCCGTCTGTCAACGAGGTAGATAGCTTCAGCTGCAGGACCAAATGCGTGTTTAGCATCACATCAAGAAAGATTCCAAACAGGGTGGGAGCCAGGACGCAACCCTGTTTCACTCCGCTCCGAATGTTGAAGCCAGCTGATGTTGAGTCGTCAAAGACGACGGTGCCTTCCATGACTACGTGGAAGGGTCTGATGACTCCGAGAAGTTTTGGTGGGCAACCGATCTTGGGAAGGATATTGAAGAGACCATCACTTGGATCCAATCAAACGCCTCTTTGAGATTTGAGAAGGCAGTGAAGAGTGGCTTCCTTTACTCCGTACATTTATTCTGAAGTTAACTACGGGAGAAGATCATGTCAAAAGTGGATCTGTTGGCACGGAAACCGCTCTGCGATTCAGGGTAGACTTGCTCTGCAAGTACTTGTAGCCTCTTCAGTACTACTTGTGCAAAGACTTTCTCAACGATTGCGAGGAGGGATATGCCGCGATAATTATTGCAATCGCTTTTGTCATCTCTGTTTTTGTACAGTGTGACGACGTTTGCATCCCTTATGTCTTGTGATACTTCACCTTCACTCCAACAGAGGCAGAAGATTTCATACTACTCGGTGATGAGTCCAGGTTTTCGCTAACTTCATCTGTCTTTTATTTCCCTGTCAAGCTCCTCCAGCTTTGGTAGGCACTCTATAGCATCCATACGTCTTGTGTGACTACAATTCCTCTTGCATACTAATATTATAGCTCAGTGTAATGTTCTACCCAGCGCTCCAATAATGCCAATAATTCTAATAACTAAAAGTATTTGGTATCAATTCGCAATAAATTCCCCCGCTGGACTGAACTGCCCGAAAATGTAAAGCACAGCATTGCTTCCGTTATGCCGCGACTACTCCATTAGTTTCAAACGAATCTCAATGAGATTTGGCCACACATGATGATATATATCCTAGTGCAGGGACTTCGGTCCGGATCCTAAGTCCCTTCTCAAAGGTGTATTGCCCACTTTAGTGTCGCTCATATTATAAGCCTGTGCTTGTGGCATTCGATGATGTAAAATTAAATAAATAAATTATTGGCTTTAATTTGTACACAAGGCAGGGCACTTTGTCTTTAAAGGTATATACCTACATATTTCGAAAGGAGGGCGAAATAACCCCGGCGTCATCCGCAGTGCAGCGTCGAAAGTAGGCGATAAGAGTTTTGTTTTTTTTATCAAGGAAAGAACACAATGCTGACAGCCAAACTCGAACCCCCGTCTTCGGCGTGGTTAGTATGCCACCGCACCCACAGGCGTTTTATGAAGTCAATGTCTCGCGATCAGTCCAAATGCAACGGAAGTCATACTTTTGGTGTATTATGAAGTCATTGTTACAAATGAAAGTCTAACCGTTTATCTTTTTTTAAAATTTGGCGTTTAAAGATGCCCAGGTGGCGTATATATCTGACTCAGGAACACGAATAACGGTTTACGACTTGCGAATCAATTGGACTAAAATCACGAGATAAATGGCATTCTTTTATTAGCTCGCTCGTAGCTTCCTCATCTTGAGAAATTGGCTTTTACTACCTAGGCCCTGCCTGTTCGCCTTTCGGTATTTCCCTTGTATCATAACAGGTAGATTAAATGTGATCAACAATTTTTTTTAAACATAAAAATTGTCTCAGAGTAACCTACGACGACTAATATATCATTATCAAAGCAAAATCTACTCATCATTTTTAAAAATGCTAGCGTGGGCTGAAAGTAAAGCTTAAAAATCAGCCCTCGTCATTTCGATAGGACAAGTTATTTTAGATTTTTTCCCCCACAATTTGACCTTACATTTCGTGAAGTATTTGATTAAATTGTTGCGTTCTATTTTGAGGCCCATTAGATCGGTAGGTTCCTATTTTATACTCATTTCATCGCCTGATTAAACAAACAAAAATAGAACGCCTTTATGTTATTCAATTCAAATGATTTCCACTCCACTACTCATTTGTGATCGAACCAAGAACATTAGAACAACTTCTAACCTTCTTGGATCGAACCTTATCTAATGTCGATGCTATTTTTACCTGTCGGTAATCTGTCATTTTCTCTGAACCACTGACGTAAAACACACACCTTTGCAAAAGCGGAAGTTAAATTTCGATCGACGGAAAGATGAGGAAGAGCAGGCACGAAAACAACCTTTCATTGAAACGAGATGCTTCATAGAATGTCGATATCTTTCAATGGCATAATCCTACTTTCCTTGAAACTTAGCAGGTAGTGCCTTTGTTGATATTTATATGTTTTTTAAAAGCTCATTTGCACCTCTGTTTTATTTTCACGATTAAAAAAAAAGCTTTAAAAGTTTGTTTTTACCAAAACAAAAATGCCCCTCGTACTTGTCGTTTAGTTTAGGCTAGGCCTAACTCTAACATCTATATTCGGTTGACTTTCAATTTCAAGTGACTATAATCTCTGGTTATAGTCTAAGATGATATCACTGTCTTTATTCAAGTTGTTGTTAGATGGAGTTTATGAGATGAGGATAGGAAATCAAGATGCTGTAAGAGTAGTGAATGCATTTGCTCAATTATTTGCTGTTGGAAACTTGAGGCAATTTATGTATTTGTTTATTATTTATGGTTTACTGATTACTGATAGTATTAGTAAGTATTACTGATGAACTGATTGATTAGACTTGCTGAACCCAGGGGTATTATACACTTCCTGTGTGAAAATTCAGTGTAAGTTCTATCATCATGATAGTATTGATAGAGTAGAGGCAGAGGGTTTATTTACCAATCTTATAGATTAGATCTCTTTGTCTTTACTTTTACTAAATTGCATAATAATATGGCACTACTTTGCTTTCTAATAAATCCACACTGGGAATGGAAGACATTTTCAACTGTCAATAATCAACAACATACCATACACTTTACTTTCTTTCTTTATATATATCATTTCCTTTCTACCTTTCGGTGGAAGGTTAAGTGCTGACGAACTTTCGCCATTGATCTCTATCCAAATACCTACACCCCCTCTTTCTTTTCTATCACCTCTGACTGATATTGTTTCTTGCCATAAATTCTTTGGTCTACCTCTTGGTAATTTACCTTTTTGTTGCCTACATTCTAAAAGTTGTTTCGGAATTCTATTCAATTCATTCTATTTGCATGTCCAAACCATCTAAGTTTAAGCTGATTTCTCTCTATTTTAGAAGCTTTCTGCATTTACTTTTACTGCATCCCTTATTCTACTAGAACTAGTGTTTCTAATTTTATCTCTTCTTGTTTTACCTCTATATATGATCTTCTGAGAAATTTCATTTCTGCTGCTTGTAACCTGCTTTTATCACTGCTGTTAAGAGTCCAGGACTCACTTCCATATATAATGAGTGTTGGACAATATTATGAATTATAAATAGACATTTTAGTTATTGTTGTAATTTCCCTTTTGCTAATAAAAGTTAAAAGTATTCCCTAATTGATAGACTTTAGTTGCTTTGGAAATTCTTTGATTTATTTCTTCTTTTAAACTACAGTTCTCTCTTTATATCATAACGATACCCTATTTTAAAGAAAAATTTGAATCAGCACTCAGGGAGATCCTCTGTGTGTGTATGGGCGCATGCGTGTCTTTTAATATATATATATGTGTGTGCATATATTGTGCGGGAGAGTGTGTGTGTCATGTTATTATTTTATGTTTATCGCGAGTATGTGTATCATACTCGTTTGTTTGTATATATAGAGCTCTTGGTCTACACAATGTAATTTCCTTATTTGGATGAATAAGGTTTATCTTTATCTTATCTTATAATGGCTCTTAGGTATTTATAGGTATCAACTTGCTCTAGTACTTCTTCGTTTAGTTTAATTTCATGACTGTTTTGTTCTCTACTTATTATCATAGTTCTTGTTTTCTTTGAGTTGATTTTATTAATCCTTTCTAAGCTCTCTTTTGAGAATACTAATATTATATTGTAAATTCTGGCGCGCTTGTCCAAATGCTACTAAGTCATCTGCAAAAGCTAACATTTTTAGTTGGACTGGTTTCATTTTCCACATGCCTACACTAAGTGGTCCTCATTCCCTTGCACTGTTTTGAGATTGTATTCATAAGCATTATAAACAATAATGGGGTTAAATTACACCCTTGTCTAACGCCTACAATTATTTTTAATTTGCTTGAGGTTTTTCCTGAAATTCGGACCATACTTTCTGGTTTATTGTGAAAAGATTTGATTGCCTCAATTAAGTTATCCTCTACGTTATGTTCTTTTAAGGCGCTCCAGAATTCTTTCCTTTTCACTGAATAAAAAGTTTTTTTTAAATCTATGAAACCCAAATATACTGTCTTATTACACCTATAAGTTGCTTCACTGATTTGTCTTAATGTGTATAATATGTGGTCTTGTACACTTCTTCCTAAATCGACTTTGGTATTCTATGAGTTTATCTTCTACTTTATGCCTTTCCCTACTTTCTAATATCCTTGCATATACTTTTCCTGGTACACTTAAAAGTGAGATGCCTCTGTAGTTTTGGCATTGCGTTGTGGATCCATTTTTATGTATTGGGATTATTGTACTTACATTCCAATCTGTTGGTGTTATTTTCTATATATATATGCTAATCTACATAGTTTGAGCAGTAATCTATCTGCCTCTGCACTTTGATTAACTATCATTTCTGGATATATTCCATCTGAGCCTGTGGATTTTCCTACTTTTATTTTCTTTATTGATGCAGTTCCGCAAAGTGGAATCAAAGTCTTGAGAAAAATCCCAGTGCTTTCACTAGGTTTCGAATCAGCGACCTTTCGAACCACTGTGCCAACTGCTCCCAAAATCATGATATTTCAAGTTCCATGGACTATATTATGATGACCTCTGCAAATAAACACTTAGAAATGTGGATTCCCTAGCAGTGTGGACAGTATGGCAATTTCAGGGCCGGGAGGTCCTGAATTCCAAAAAATCTAGAAGGGTTATTTCTTATGTTTTCGTCAGACAAGTCTCTGCCCTGTAAGCCTTTTTTAGTATTACGGTAGCAGTAGCAATAATAATAAATCTATGTGGGGCACAAATTCACAAATGTACTCAAACAGTTGCATGTCATACAAATCAACACCAACAACAGCAGACAAAATAGAACCCTACCAAAAAAACCAAACCCAAACAAAATAACGCGTAAGCAACAGCAACAAAACAGAGACTTCACCAAAAACTGGCCCCATTCAAATGTTTTATTAAAGTTAAAAGGGTCAGCTATAATATAACTATAGCGTCTATAGTGATGCTATAAGATGACATGAAAGGCAGTACCCCCCCCCCCCCCCCCCTCTTTCAAGTCCATCTGAGTTAAAACTTATGGGACAAGCAAGGCCTTGAAAACTCCATTGAAAGGTCCCATGGATTTGACAAGAGAAATGGTTCATATTGTCTTCATAAAATGATGAAAACACATTGACAAGAAAGGCTGATGTAGTCATAATTTGTTTATTGTAAAATGTCAACTATACCACTGTGGATAGTGCAAATATATACATTTCAGGTCCCTAAAAATTTGGTTTTTAACCATGATACCATGTAGAAAATAAACCCAAGCAGCCGACTGTTATCTCCCTTTGTGAATTATAGGATCCATAACCTGCCTCTTTGTACGTAGTGGACTGAAAGTTTCTAGCTTTGAGTTTGGCCCTGCGCTGTGGTTTTTGTTTTTCTTGAGGGGAGAGGAAGGGGTGTGGGGGCAGGGAGCCTGTGAAGAGGATTTGGATCTACAGGGAGAGAGTCTAGGTTTGCGTTGAGGTGTCTTTCTTGTTCATGGGCTGAACACTACACAACTCATTGGTACAAATGGGGAATGGACCACAGCAAAAAAAAAACCCCACGAGGAGGATGATGAGGAATGGTTCAAAGACACTACCTTCTATTGCAAATTATAATATGATTTGTGAATCATCCATAAGCATTCGCTTACCATTCACACGTTAAAAAAAAGTATCATGTTCATGATACAACATAGTCATTCACATTAATTCATCTAGCAACACTGATTCAAACATAACTATATGCCAAGCGCATACATTTTTGGTTGCATTTAAACAAATAGCAACAAAAGCACATAAGCATTTCACTTAAGACTACATTTACTTTTTAAAGAAAAAAGAGTATTCAAATAAATCATTCGTTTGCTAATCAATACAGGATATTTTTTTCTTGAAAATGCCTGATATGATCTCTCAAGACCAGACATTACATTATGATTAATTCATAATCTTTAAAAGTCATTTTAAAATTCAAAATAATTAAAATCTACAAAAACATACAAAGAAAAAAAGAAAAATGCAAAAAAAAAAAAGATATTCGACTTCAGCTGCATATTTATTTGCTAAATATAATTAAGCCCATCTGACCACATTGCTTTCTTCTCATTTCTGTTGCGTCTTGCGTAAGTGATTCACAATACAATCCCTGGAGACCAGGCCCTCCTCCTCCTTGGTTTGATCTGGGTGGACCTTCACGCCTTCCACCCATAACCAGTGGAAGATATTTTCCTTGCAATTTCTAGAGACATTAAAAAACAAACAAAAAACACAACCAAATTATTGCAAAGTGATAATAATAAAATAACATAAGATACGATATACTTTATTAATCCAAAGAGGGAAATTATAATAATAATAAAAACACCAAAATATTAATAATAATAATAATAATAATAATAATAATAATAGTAATAATAATAATAATAATACAACAACAATAATCATAATATATTACATTTACAAAGCACTTTCCAAGTTAATAACATCTCAAAACATATATGATATAAAATTCTTTTAACCATTGACATGAATATCATTCACATACCATTACAGAAATATAATGTAGGAATGAAAATAGTCTGTAAAAAGGTTTTATATGTGTATATTTGAAATTTGTGATCCCAGAGGCAAAACTTTCCGTGAAATATCTCCATGTGATGAAAAAAATTAAATTGTATTTGACAATAAATAGAAGAAAAAAAAAAGAATAAAATTCCCTTCATTCATCCCAGGGGGAAATTTGTCTCAAGGGTCTATTCCGAGCGTAGACCGGAATAACCCAGGCATCAGCCGCAGTGCAGCACCTCAAAGTGGGATCAAGGTCTTGAGGAAAAGCCCACTGGAATTTTTTGAACCTGCGACCTCTCAAACCAAAGGCAAGAATGGTCAAGAGAAAGATTAAACCAGACTTGAGCAAGGTTTTAATTTACATTAAGAAAAAAACTTCCTTACCTGACAGTGGCAATGGATTCTGAAGGACAATCATAAACTGATCTCCTGTCCAGAATGTGATACCAGTACCGTTTGCCGGTAGATTTGCTTTGGCCTCGAATCCATGGCTCTGGAAATCAATAGAAGTAGAAGAGATTACTTGTGATATGAAAGGTGAAATGAACAACCAACTGCTAAGATATTTTTATGTTTGAATCAGGTATCCCATAGCAGAGAGACACTGATAAAGATAAAAATAATATATGACATTTATATCACGCTTATCCATGATCATCACCATGCTCTAAGAGCTTTAAAGTAGCACATTTTGCCCCGGTGAAGCAATGGAACACTCAACTCATCACTTAATTACACTAAATGCCATTTATTTATAAATATGTACATATGTTTATAGTCTGTGTCTCTATAAAAGTACAGGCTCACTTTTTTGTTTTTGTTATTTATTTTGGCAATACAAGGTATTTAAGGCTTTTGAGTGCATGCAGGAGGATTGCAAACCATCCTGGACTGGGGATGGAGCAGGTCCTGATGTTGGCCTGCAGTATTGATAGGATAAGAGCAAATAAACAGTCAAAATTGTGGTAAATTAATTTGATACTATGTACCTTTCTATTTTTGATCTTTTTACGTTTGCTTTGTTATATATCGTATCTTATAATTGTTTTACATTGTAAAGTGCCGCTGAGCACTCCAGGGTGGAAGTTGAGCGCTATATAAATTCACTATTTACATTTACCTTTGACGGTTTTGACAATGTCAATCCCACTGGGATGGAAAAAGCTGCCCGTCCCACTGTTGTAACACAAACGAGGTTTGTTGGCCGAACCCTTCACAATACGCATCTTTAACCTGCAAATAGTACATACAATAAAATGGAGGGACGTGCCATTAGAATGGAATTACATTAGTTGATACATGGAAAATGACAAAAATACGCCCTAAGCTATTAATAGGAGTCTACAGGATGAAGCCGGTTTAGTTTTTAAAAAAGTCTTATGAACAAACAATAATAATCAAACATAACACCAAAATATTTTTACGCAACCTCCTCCCCCCTACTGTTCAATTGAATTGCTGTCAACTGGTATTATTTTGGTGTAAACACCACATCCTTATCCCTATTTACCGGAACTATTTTGCTAACAGTTAATGAAAATGATAAAGACAACCAGTGGTAAATGCAATAGCTACCAAAATACGTCTTTTTCATAATAACCGCTTGTAAATGGACATTGTTTGAATAACAATGTAACTCTTCTTATGAAATCCTCAATAAACAGAAGTAATTTTGTGCTTTAATCAAAACAGTAATAAAAAAATTAATCAAATTCAGACGGCAGATGTGCAGGGATGTTTAAACAACGTTTAACAGGTTCTAAACAATATTAATCAAATTACTGATTATTGAAAAAAATGAACCATATATGGCTTAACCTCACCTGTCAAAAATTTGAGCGATCTTTTCCAACGGGAATATGTCAGGTACATGGAGCTGTGTCAGATCAGACCTGGTGGGTTTCTGCAGAGCCTTCACAAATTTTTGGAGCTTTTCAAATCTGTCAAGAATGTAAAATGGTTTGGATTGACAATGTGTCAAAGTATGTGGCAAATACAAATTTGTATATTGTTTTACATAGAAAAAAGAGAAAGTTTGAGGAATTAATTCTTCTCATTCAAGTTTACATTACTTTTTAAGAGATGCAATTTAGAACATGCTTTATTTTATACTATTTTCATTGATAGAAAACTTTAGAATCGCAAAATTATTTTTTAAAAACAAAGAGAGCACAAAATACCACACACATTAGAGAACCACTCTTCCCAATGGTGATGATGAATTCTCCTGCTTTTCTTAACCTTCTCTCTGATTTCTTAGCATAACTCAATTACTAATTCCGCTTATGTCTATATTTATGATATAAGTCAACTTTCCAATTTCTCAAATATTTTATTCCCTTTCATTGCTACAACATCAACATCACCTCCCACCAGTAAAGTAATTTGTTTTTCTTCAACTCAATGCTTATTTCGTATTCCCTAGTTATATCCCTTCAGTGTATGCATTGGTATTTCAAAAGTACCCTATGAATAACCTACCTCTTCTCAAAGGACAAGTTTCTGACATCTTCGCCACAGAGGAAAAAGGCATCGAGAACATGGATTGTCGTTTGTCTCCTTTGCCCCTTTCCCTGCAGCACAGTAATATAAAGATGAATTTAAAAGGTAGGTTTTATAGTATGTAAATTTCAAAATATGATATTTGTTCTCTCCAGTTCTGAGGTCCAGGCCCATTAGTAGCACTGAGCAGTGTTTGGTCAAATTGTTAGTCCAGCCCTGGCTACAACCACAGAAAAACCCAGATTGCCTTCCAGTGGACACAGATCTACATGCAGATACCCTCACTACAATGTACTAGGCTAAGATGAACCACATGGTGAGAAACTAAGGGTCAGAAATTGAAGACAAGCAGATGATCAAACCAGTGTTCAATGGGTCTCATATCATTTCAATCATAGCATTGTTTTTAAATGGGGTCTTGGTGTTATTCGTTCAATTATTCAAGGTAAAGAGGCATCTAATTGCAGGTTGACAATATTGCATAAGATATTCCACACATTCAATGCAATTAAGATATTCAAAATCAATGCTTACCTCCCCTCTTAGTTCTGTGATGGCCTGTACTTCCAGCAACGTTTTTGTTGGGAGCTCGACTCGGAATCCTTCCAGTTTCTGCCATTTAGATTTGGCCCTTCCATCCCATTTGTAAACATTGGATCTCTGGTTGATATTGAAATATTAATCTAGATCAGTCAATATTTTTTTGGGGAAAAAATCATTTCAGGCATTTAGTCTTACATATAAATAGAAATAAATGGAAACCAATCGTTTTCATCACAGCAACAATGGAGTAATAAGAAAAGAGTTAATATAAGACTAGTAGCTGATTTGGTAGAACGCCTGACTGCCACTAAAGTGACCTGGGTTCTATTGATAGTTTAGACAGAAATTGTTATGGTCCTCGCCCTCCATCCAGCAGTGAAATCGGTAACTTGGTCTATTCTGGCCTGAGCGAAGTAAAGTTTGTTTGTTTATCGAGTCCCCTTTATACCACAATAAGCAGTGTAGGGGCCAGCCATATGTCAAGCTCTGAAGGGAAGTAATCCAAATATCAATGAGGGTTTACACCACTCATCACCTAACTCACGGCTAGAAAGACACTGCATCAGGAATTAAAGACAAGCAGGTGATGAGGCCAATGTGTAGCAAAGTAAAGGCGTTGTGAAAAGCAATGGCAAACTACCAAATTATGGTGCAACATGCCTATTATGATTTAAGTCTCTACCATTAAATATCCTACACTCAGCATTGAGTACGGGATGTTCGTTTTGTGTTTAAGGAGTTAACAAAAATAAGTTTCTGATCAAGATGTCACTAAAGTTGGGACTTCTTCCAGAACGGAACAAAACAAAAGATAATATTTTTCCATAAACAAGAAAGACTTACCCCACAGCCCAGGATGTAATAACTTGGACCTTCTCCCTTCACCAAACAAGAATAGCTAGAAACACTTTTGATGCTTCCTAGAGTCTCCATAGATAATGGTTTCCCAGTCAGAGAAAAGGTATCTCTTTCTTCATCCTGTAAAATTCATGATGTTTAAGTTCAAAATGATCATCAAAAGAAACAAAGTTTCTAAACAAAACCAACTTGATGTTGATAAAAAAGAAAAACAAATTTATTTGTTTAAACGTTCACCTACATTTGAGTATACATATTTCAAGTGAGGCATTTCAACATTTACGCATTTCTTTCTTTTTTGTTTGTGATGTTAAAAGAAGTTGCCACAGAAAAGATGTGACATAATTATAGAAACACAGTAGTCCACGACTAAGTAAACGGTTGTCTGGAGACGGGAAATCTGAGCACACAGTACTTGACAGACACCAAGAATGTTTTAGCCCTAATCTTTATTAGATGTGCATGTCGTAACATGCAAACACTTCCTGACTGAGTGTTGATGTCAGTGTGGGTTCAGCCAAAACTGGAACAGTGCAAAAGGTAAAACACAACCCTTATCCATGTCAACTGTTGAGATGTCTCTTCTCTAAACAAATCAACAGATTATTAGTTAATGCAACCTGAGTTACAAGTAATCACATTACTGGGTCGATTTGAAAAAAACAAAACAAATCAAACTTCGGATCAATTTTGGTCACTGGTTGAATTCAACTGCAGAGTCCACTTTCAACATTTAGACGGGTACATTTGTATAGAAAGAATTCAGTTTCGCAGATTAACCATGCACTAGGATAACTATGCACATAGCTCCATTTGATGTGAATAAAGCTTTTATACTTACTTTAATGAGCTCCTTAAATATAGCATTAGGATCTGGTCTCCCAGGAGCTGCTCTCACTTGATCAGGAATCTGAAATCATGTACAGAAATTGCATTAAAAAAAGTCTTCAGTTCACTACTACCACCTATTCATTAGTCAGAGACTACTAGATTCAATTCTTTTCTACTTATCATCCAACTATGAGAAGTATAAGGTTCAAAATGAAAGAACTCAAAATTAGATCTAAATAGTTTCACAGCTTTAAGTATCATATTAACAACACTAATGACATGCTTTAACCGAATTTCAAGCTTCCTAGTAGATCACCTTCCACGCCGCCAGGCACTGAGTCCTTACATCAGCCTGTCTGTGTTCATACAAGTGACTGGAAGGAAGAACAAAATGATAGTGATGAATAATATAAAGGTGTACAGGTTTTAATATTGCAATATATAATTATATTTAAAGATAAGATAAGATAAGATAAGATAAGATCCATGCAGGAGATCGCAAGAGAGCCATGTCAACAGGTCTTCGCCTTATGATCAGTGCTGACAAAAGTCAAGACTATAAATCAATTTGTTACGATATTGAAAGCAAACTGATCGAAATGAAATAATGCTAAAGCTGAAGATTCCTTTCCGGATTACATACACTCACTACACACAAAGAATTCATAATATACAACTTTTTAAAACCAATTTCAATCAATGAACATAAAGCTTTAAAATGTGGTAGGTGAGCCCCAAAATGAAAAATTACCCATTTGTTGTAAAAATTTGAATCTTTTTCAGGTGAATAGCTTGAGTCTTTGCAAAACTGGAGAGAAAATAAAAGTCACATGTAAATAAATGTGAAAGGTTCAAATTGATTCTGTCTGGTGCTGTACATTAATTGTATTCAAACAGAAAAAAAAGACGAAGTGGAAACCATTTCATCTTCATCCATTATCCTTAGGGACGTCAGTAAAACAAATGAGGTTATGATTCTTAGAGACAATAACATATCTAGACCTATAATGTTTGAATACCAGCAGCGCTACCAATGATGCGTCCTTGGGGATAGACTCTTTACCTGTCTTATCCTCACTCCACTCAGGGTGTGAATGAGTACCCAGCTGCATGTAGAGAAAGATGTTGTCAGTATGCTAGCATGATGCAACCTAACAGGCTTGTCTACTGTATGCTGCTTAGGGAGATGAGAAGGATTTTGAATGTGACGGCCTGATTGGGGGGGTAAATGATTTAAAGTCTGGGAGTCTGTACTTGAGCGAGGATACAGACTATAGACCCATCTTGATCATTTTACCATTTTTAATGGGGATGGGGGGGGGGGGGGGGAGGGGTAAGGCTACACATCGGTGGGTTACTGTAGCACACGCGCCGATAGGCCTACGCTTAAGTCACAAGACTGAATTGATTGCTACCAATTCAGTTACAAGTCAGGAGTTGCAACCAAGGCTGATTTGATCATAAACTACTGTCGCATCCTCTTATCTTGGCCAAACGCCAACAGCAGACAGCGCGTCTCTCTCTCACGTCACATCAAAGACGCTGCCTCACCAGCAGCAGAATATTGCGCTCCCGTGTGGGGCCGCTCTCCTCATACCAAGAAAATCGATACTGTTCTAAACGACACTATGAGAACAATTTCTGGAACCCTAAAGTGCACCCCTACACCATGGTTGCCATTAATGAG
>JARFNW010025543.1:0-14703 GCA_031763155.1 Dirona albolineata | reverse complement strand
TATTATTATTATTATTATTATTATTATTATTATTATTATTATTATTATTATTATTATTATTGTTATCATTATTATCATTATTATTATTATTATTATTATTATTATTATTATTATTGTAATTATTATTATCACTACCAGATCTTACACGCGACAGAGATACTATGTACTAAATACTATGAACACATTACTGAGGTACTCTAGGTGTTAAAGAATGCGGATAGTGTTTGTTGCTGCTGTGGTTATTGCTTTGTAAAATCTAAAGTATAAATTTACACCCACTGCTTTTTAAAAAAAGATTTAAAAGTGTTTCTTCTAACGAAATTGTATCTACTTAATAAGTACCTTTTGCCTTCTTTAATTTGAACATTTTTTCTTTATTCTTTATTTAGTCTATTATTATAACATGAAAAATATTTTAGATGTAAGGCTAAATTAGATATAAAGGACGGGTTTGAAATTTGATGATAATTTTCTTGTGCAATTCTCAGCCGACCGAATAATTTGGCGTGGTTGATCAGTATTATATAAATCATTATCATTAACAAAAAAAAAGAAGAAAAAAAAGTTTTTCTTAAACCAATTTAGGTTTCTTGTTGGTACAGGCATGAGATTTAATTTTAATCTTAGGAAAGTGACGTGTCGCAGGCTTTAATGTTTAGAGTTATACTACTGAGGCTACAGAATTAAAACAATTTTCCTATTTATATTCTTTTTTGTCTACGGTAGGCTATCCCTCTTGTAAGTTTTTGGATGGAGATTTGACCAAGCTTTTTATTATTACTGCACAAAAATCTTATAAGTGCACTATAATTTGATGATTGAGGGCATAGAAATGCATGAAACCTTACCTGGCTGCTTATTGATGATGAGGAATATTAGATGCTATGACTGTTACATTATTATTTGATTATTTTTTTGTGAAGCGCTTGAAGCGTTTTTATGCTGATAATGATAAACATTTCATTTGCTTTGATATCTTCTTTATCATCCATTGTCATCCATAATTGATTTCGTATGATTTCTCAACCTTTTATTATATTCCTTGCTTTGAAAAAAAAATTTCTTTCAATTAACAATAATAATAATAATTTTTCTTTCTTTTCTGTCTTGATCTAACTTAGTTTTGAACTCGCCAAGAGTCGAAATAGAATGATAATCAAAATATGCATTCCGTTACTGTACGTGACTGTACGTAACTGTACGTGACTGTACGTGACTGTACATAGAACATCTATATAATATATCATCATGTTATTATTGTCTTCTTAACCCTACTGCTGCCTTCACGTCATAACAATAACAATTGGTCGTCATAACAATAACAATTGGTCGTCGGTGCAAGGCTCTGACGAGGGCCAAAATCAAATGTGATAGGAATAGTGAATGGATAAAATTACATATTTTGATGGGTTTAATGTAATGCCATCAAAGAAAAACGGTTTTTAAGCCTGGAGGACTTGAAGAAGACAGTCGAGTTCATAAAGAAAGCAGGGGCCGTATACGCAGACCGTACGTTAACTGTTAGCACCTTTAGTCACACTCACATTGCATTGAAGCGAAGAGTGCTTTTCCAAAACTGGCTGAGTCATTATTTTCTATTTTTCAGAAATTGAGAAAAAACTTCTCATTTATTACTATCACTGCTAGTCTTTCAAGAAGGCTGTAAACAGATTTAGAACCGATTTACTGACTTTTGGGGTACCAGTCTATATTTAGTACATAGCTCTGATATTGCTTTAATACCAGGGTAGCATAACTCCAAAAAAGTAAAAAACCGACTTAGCGAGTTTTGGAAAAGCACTCTTCAAATGTTTTACTATCAGATAACCAATTGATTGTATTGCACACCATCAAACCTTTTACACCAATACTAACATGAGGAGACGAATCGACATACAATGCATCTAATTTATGCATAAAATTACAATAAAAAAATAATTAGTGAAATCTGTATGTTACTTACAGATTTTAAAGGACATTTTTAGCACAATATACATTTATAATTTTCCTCTTAGCAAAAGAGAAGAAATTACCATAATTTTCTATGGAATTGAAAATCATCTTCAAAATATAACGTTTACATGCTAGGCCCACGAAGAATTCAACCATTTTTATTTTTTTTGGCCTCTTGTGGATGTTTTAATTGTAAGTCATATAGCAAGTGGGCAATGTCTGTATGTATATAAAGATGACAGAGAAATTAGGCTACTGCAGCTAGACTTATCAATGCAAACTTGATAATAATTTTTCAACTTTACCTTGATTTCTTACACTTAACAAGAAGAGTTTTCACCTCAAAACATGACAGATATCATAAACGGTCAGTTAAAAAAGATCATGATGAGAAGCATCTATGAGACAACGATCAATTTATTCCACTGGTGTCACAATATAAGTGGTACATAATCTGATGTACACACAATAATAAATTCGTTTTCGGTAACAGTTGAACATAAATCTACAGAACAAATTAAATGGAATTCAACTGTAATTTTTTTTTAAATTCAGTGCAAGTAATAGAGTTTTGAGTAACCATTTCCTTGGCGTAAACATATTCAAATGGTATGTACGCATTGTCATGGAAAAATAGTAAATAATTTCTTTGGTTATTTTTCAAAATGATACATTGCACATTCATACATACATACATACATACATACAATAATGCAAATATATGAAAGACTGAGATTAATCATTAAAACATTTTTTTGCCAGATGCATCAACTGAGACAGAATCTTAAAGCTATTAACAAAAAAAATAATTTAAGAACATAGTTAAAATATAATTTTTTTTAAAAATGAGTTGATTCACCGCTGGACAGAGACATATTTAACAAAAAGGGAAATTAGGCCACCAACATTGTTAAGGCCCTATCATTTTGATAATAACAAAATAAATTATATGCATAAGATATGAATTTGTGGGCAATTGATTAATAATAAATAAAAGTTTTAAAAAAGTTTTGATTGCAAAATGGGGTATAAAAACTTTTTTTTGTAAATTATTGGTTTGGGTTAATTTGTTTTTGGGTTTACTTATTATAAACAGACGATGTCAAATGTCTCCTGTGATTTGCAGTGAATTGTCTTAATTATAAAAGCATGTGATTTTTTGTTCGATTTTATACAACGTTCAGAAAAATGACTAAAATTTCCAATATGAATTAACTATTTTACATTTTTACAAATTGCCTTCATGAATGTAAACACTAAGGATCACACATGCGCATTTGGTAGTATTATCATTTTTGCCTCTCATAGTTTCGCAAAATAAATTTTAAAAACCAATCCTACCAAACAGAAAAATCAAAGTTTAAATAAATTTGAGCCGGAAAAACCAGCTTCGTGGAGTGAAAGTGTTAGGTCATAAAACAGAAAGGGGTACAAACTGCTTAAGATGATACGGACCCCAGGATAACAAACTGGGCTATAAAGTTGAGGACACCTAGTGTAATCAAAATAAAATGAAAGACTAATTTAAATTTGGTAAGAGTGCCGTCTCTGTAAGATGCCACAAGGAAAACTGTGCAAGGCAAGGCAATAGCATAGGACATACCGCAGAAAGCTCCAATAAAGCTGAAAATAGAAGAAAAGGCTATTTGTTATGCACAACTTTTTATTTTCATTATTGTGAGTTAGAAAAAAAAAATGGACATACAATCAAGAGCTGCGAAATATCTGTTACCTCAGGAAGCCAAGGACGATGGTGAATACCAACTGGCAGACGAGTGGATGACTGGATAATCTTAATGTGTTTGCATGGCACAAATAACGGTGGGGGCAAACTTTGAACAGCAAATGTAGTGTGACCAGCTCACCCCAATAAATAATTCCCTATCCTGGTTAGACTATAAGAGCAAACATTTTGAGAACAATAATGCTCAGGATTGCATCTGTCTAAAGGATTCTTGACTATCTATAAATAAGTCCCATTATGATATAAGCCTCTTAATTGTATTTATCTCAAAGCAGCCTGCAATCAAGGCTAAATTTAGATTTCAATGATAAGATTGCTATACTTTTATGCTTTACCGTTTATGTTAAGCTAAGCTTTGATTTATGCCAAGTTGACATGTTATTTTTTTCAAACAAATTCATTGAAAAGTCATGCAAATAAAGATTTAACTAATTTCAATCAATTGATAAATAAAGCCAACAAGTAGCACTGTGCCTAATCTAAGTATCGTGTAAATGGTGCAAATTTTTTAGTGTAAATTTTGAACAGGCATATTCAAGTGGTACCTCATAAGCCCATTCTGGCATCACCAAGTCAGCCAGGCACTGAATTGTACAGAAAAGAAACATCCAGTATCCTTACCTTATGATATGTCCAATATTTGGTAGGAAGACAGCAAACGTCACACAAATGGCGATGACAATGACGTTGAGTATCAGCACATGCTTGAAGCTGTGAACAAATAATTTTTATAAGAAATACATTTAAAATCTTAGACAAATGTTTAAAAATATGATCATCTTTTATCTTTAGTATTCCTATTCCATTCTTCTTATTTTCATTAACAGTTTTAACATTTTGTTAATCAATAATGGAAAATTGCACTGTATGAAATTAAAGATCATTGAAAAAAACCATTTTTAATCATTCAAGGTATTTCCACTTATATCTTAAATATAACCAGAACATCAGAGTTCATAACACCCGTATTTCCCAAACAAAATTACCACCAAAACACACATCCACACCACCATCACACTCATACTCATAATTCTTATCACATACGTAAATGGCTACTTTCAGAAGTTTAGAAAATCATAAGTTTGAACTAAATTCCCATTGAGGACAAATTTCTTCCAATTCGTTTTCAAACCTGTCGTACCAGATTTCTACTCAAGTCAATTCATATTAAGGTATAAAATAAAGGCTTCTTTGCTTGGACTGGAGAGCAGTTTTTTAAAGGGTTTTTTTTAAAGACACACCAAATTGTCAAAACCTACCTTGGCCAAATAGCACTGAAGAAAAATTGGAGGAGTTGAGTTCGAATCACATACAAAATGAGAGGCAACACACAAATCATCTGAAAGAACAGGCACAACCTGGCAACAAATGACATAATGTCTGTGGAGGAGAGGTTTTGTAGGAGGTTCTGTGGAATACAATTCAAAACAGAATGTCAAATGAGTTATCATCATTCATACATTTCTTGCAGATTTGTGGCACTCTTCAGCAAGCTGTTGCCATATCTAAGAAAGAAAATGACTAATCTTATTTCCTAGACCCAACGCCTGATCTATGAGCGAAAGGCCAAACAGAATGAAACGTATGTATATGCTTCATTGCAAGTCTAGGTGCAACGATGTTAGCTAAGTAAGTGCCTTAATGAGCAAACCATACTACTTTACCAAGGACTCACAACAAACAAAGCAGTGGGTCCACTATTGATTAGCATGAGTGCTGTGCCTCAATTAATTAATTCTCTAAAGTTAAGAAAGATATGAATATTCAGAATAAAGAATAGATTCATATATATCACGTTAATCCTCTCCACTAGTTTCACAGTCAGATTCTTCTAAGATCCCACTTTTCTCGTTTCCCAAGGGCATGGATGTTTCAGCAGAGACTATTGAAATAAAAAACTTACAGATCCTATACAGCTTTTAGGCAACGGAAATGTGGCATAGAAGATGGTTCCCATGAAAACGTAGGTAAAGCATACCAAGATGTAGGCAATTATCAAATCACGAGTCTGAAAAGTATAAATAGAATGTATTATAGTATAGGATAGCAAAACAGATCAACATACGATAAGATAAAGATGGGTTGATAGTCTGTAACCCTGTACAAGTACAGACTCACAGACTTAACTTCATTTATCCCTTAGCAGCCCGCGTAATTCAATGTTCTTCTCATTTCATTTTCAAAGGGAGCATACAGTAAAGCAGCATGAAAGGCTCAAAACACTTACATACTGACAATACCTTTCTCCACTCATAATTACCTGAGTTAGGTCAGGAAAAATTGTGTAAAGTCTGTCCCAAAGACTCAACATTGGTAGCTCTTCTAGGATTCAAAGTTATTAATACAGTGCAACTTCCGGAGAACGACATCGCCCGGGACTGGAAAATTATGTCGTTATCCAGGGGTGTCATTATTACGAGGTTTTCAAGATGGCGGAAAAAGGGGGCGTGGTGAGACCTGTGAGTATACCGATGCGATGTGCCTGTGATAAGACACATCCCAAACACGTTAGAATGTGTATTTTTCCTGTTGACAAAGGGTTTAATAGTTACGCTGTCACTCTGATGTGTATTGTCATTAATTGATCTTGTGCTCGCCATTTTCCCTCTGTAGTTTATCCGTAGTTTATTGCGTTTTTATTGGCTAAGAGTACGAGATAATGGTGGGCGGAAACGAGGTTGCCTATTTCGCAAGATTTTTTGTATCAAATGTCGGTGTCAACTGCCGATTATTGCTATATCGAAGTAGCTAAACAGGGGTTTTACTCAAATGTATGTCGCTATTTTGGGGTTTTTAATTACTAATAATATATAGCAAAATAATCGGGACCCGAGCTCAATGTCGCTATCCAGGGGTTGTCGTTATTCAGGGGTGTTATTATCCAGAAGTTGCACTGTACTTTTAATAAATAAATAAAAAGCTTGGAAAAATGACTCACATTATTTTCAGGATTCTTTTGGTTGCGTGCAATAGTCATTACTGCACTGTGAAGGAAAAATGCCATAGCTGCCACACCCGTCAAGGCAGGGAAAGTCACACTGAAATCTGAAAGAATAAAGAATAGGAAACAATGACTCAGTTGGAATACAATCTTTACCGTCATGACATTAATCAAATGCTTCTTTGAAAAAATAATTCTTAAATTGTGAATTTGGGCAACTAAATATCTGAAATCTAGATTCATCAACAAGCTTTAAAAGAAGAGGAATTTAAAAACTAAACATTACTTCAATGTGAATCATTGTTTTACAATTCTAGCAACTCCTTACTTTCAACATATTCTGGTGAAGAGGAATCTGCTGAGTCAAACTTTATATGAAATCCCCATCTAGCGGCTTTCACGGAAACAAATATGAATAAGTATGTCACAGACACGGTACCTGGAGAGAAATATAAATGCAAGCCAATTAGTCCATTTCATATAACATACACTGGACATTTCATAGGATGGTTTATTCATTCGTTTTTAATATAATAATATAGTCAGTACCAAATAATTAAATAAGATTTATGAAATGAAAAAAATGAATCCCAATTTCTTGACCTCCTAAAAGACAGTCAAAATTTTTAATCTATGGTACTTTAAGTGGATCACGTTTTAACTGAAAAAAAATCTTTAACCGAAAACAATTTAAAATGTTGATTGTTTTCACTAATTATTGTTGTTGACAAACTCTTGAAAATCTGAAAGCGCCATACTAACACTAGCACTAAACCGAAGAAAATTGGCCTTCAGTTTGTGCTTCATTCTTCACCTCAACTGTTAATGCAACATTTAAAAAAGCTAAAATTAGCCCACCCTCCATTGCAATGACTGGTCAACTTTCTCTCCATCTCTAACCATAGCCCACTTCACTCTAACGCCTTTAGGCAAGCCAATGCGGCTAGCGAATGCATATTTGCTTAAAACCCCTTTGTTTCTCAATGTAGTAGACAGTGATACAGACAAGGATGAGTTGATCTTTGACTATTTCTGTTTTTTGGCCACAATGCTTAAACCAAAATGTTTGAATGGAAAAAAAAATAACAAAGAAGTCCCTACAATTTCAGTTTAAACGTGTTCCACTGTTATTGTCCTCAATCATTGCAATATATAATAATTTCAAATTTATCATAACACAATCTTTCAAACCATAGCAATAAATGTAATACAACAAACAAAAATGTAAAAACAATGTCCAAGTTATAAGAAAAAAAGTAACATTTTCATTGGCTTTTAAGCTGTGTGGGTAAGGCAGGAAAATAGCTATCTTCATACTTCTCCCAAACGGTTCAAATTAAAAACTTCACCATCAAAGTCTACCCATATAATCAGTATTTACCAAATGAGTTGAACTTGGTGAAAAAAGTGGGAGACTTGAAATTTATAAGCGGGAACACCAGAACGATGAGGAAGAAAGGAACAGTGTACTCTTGGTCCCAGAACCTTTTAAAAGAGTGTGGAAGATCAACCACTGCAGACTCATTGTTGCAGATGACTGTTAAAGCAAAAAAAAATAAAAATGAAAAGAGTGATAAAAACAATTGAAACAAAAGCGATTGTGATAAATAAAGGCTTTTAAAAAGACTATCTTGTCTTAAAACATAATGAGCAAAGAAGAGGAGCTACAATGGCGACTCACTGAGGAATGGTGTTTATAAAAATGAAACCTAATGGTGAAAGGTACTTAACTTTGATAACAGATGAAGATATTTTACACTCCCAGAATGTGAAAAGGTTTGTAAGTGTAATGAATGATTCTGTGCAAACTTTAAGAGTATTTAACATTATTTTCTCCTAAAACAGCAAGTAGTTGCAATTAATTTTTAAAGTCTTGCAATCACAAACCTACCATCATCAAAACCGTAATTTTGGGAAGTATGATTCGAATAGACAGAATCACCATGTGTTTTGCCTGAAAAATAGATGTGATGAGATCATTTGATAATTGATAACATTAAGTTAACACCATTAGCTCAACACTGCTATACTGCTATCTTTAACAAAAAAAAAACACAGATAGATAGTCTAACTTTTTGAAGACATCAATTTTCTTTTCAAATACATATCAATTTTAACCGCATTGACTTCAAATCCAGACATAATAAACAAGATGCAATTGAACAAGATCAAATTCCCAGGAGAATTTACATATTGAGCCAGTCGTAAACACCAAATCACTTTCTAAACAAAACGTGCAGGGTGGATACACGAGTTTGGAATATGGCACTACACATATCACCCCTTTGCACAGTGATAAGATAATTAATGTAATTATAAAAAATTACGAACATATCTAAGCAAAAGCGAAATTTTAAAATGTTATAAATTACTTACTGTAGATAAATATGACTATGTCGTACAAGAAGTTTGACATCAGAATCCAATAAACAATAGAACCACCAACAAATGTCACAATGGAGCAAATCACAGCAACAGCCTCCGCCGTTCTGCCCAAATAGATTCTGACAACATCAGAGTACTCTGATATCACAGTTTCTGGGGTAAAAAGATTGAGAGTTAAGTATCATAGTCATTGATTGAGCTGTTAATATCAACTAATGTCTTGAGCTTCATACGGTTACGAGCAGTATGAAATGCAATATAAACGCAGTGTATTGTTATTTCATTATACCTATAAAAATACATTTACTCCTCAACTTGTAAAAGCGTAAAAGGTGTTTTTTTTTCATTTTCCTTTCTTGGACCAGCCTTGGTACAGTGCACTATAGGGCCACCTTCATCCAGACCTAAATCCCCTCGAAGGCAGATCACCAAATTGAAACATGGGTGTACAAACGTGGACAATTTTAACACATGCGGGTCATTAGTACAAACAGTCTGTGTTATTACTAAGGCTCTGAAAAACAAAATCATATTCAATACTGATTTCTGTGTTCTAGCCTTCATTTTTTATTAAGTTCTTCAAACGTGTTGCCCACAGAGCATCACTTTTGGTATATTATGACCTTTTAACTATGAGAAAGGCAATGCACTATAAAACTCCTAAAAATTATTCGTAGTTGTTTAAAATTACTTTGTGTTAAGAATCAATTTAAAGAAATAATATCTGAAGCAATGTGGCTGCAGTGTTGTGGACTAAATCAAGATCAACATAACTGCCAGCCGTGTAGGGGTTAGTATCATTAGGACTTGTGCCACAAATAATTAATAAAGATTAGAACATAAAAACCCCACTCTAAACTCAATTACCAGTAAGAGAGCGTCCCGATGTTATGATTCTGTACGAAGTATACGTCATGATTCCTGCCACAAAAATCAGCAAAGCGATGCCATTGACAAAGCCAGCCTGAAGGAGGCAAAGATACATAAAAACCATTATATTATCATTTTCAAGTTTGCAACATGATATATTAGATACACAGTGGAGTCATTACTAAAAATCATTTATTCAAATATCTCCTCCGATACACTCATCTTTTTCCAATTCTTTACTATCCTTTTGTTATAATATTTTCAATTCATTCACAATAATAATATGGTGAATTATTTTTAAAATTTTATATTTGTAACATTTGGCTAAAGTCAGAAAACTTTTCTGCAGAAAATGAATTAAAAAGCTGTGAAAGTAAAAAAGGCAGGCACTGGACTAGAGAGGTTGACATGATACCATTAGTTTACGTAACTGGGCTCACGTCTATTGTGTCTATCAATGATGTAATAAGACATCACCAACCTGTTTAATAGCCCATTGCATGCTCAACAAAGATGTACCCATCATCGTATTCCAAATAGAGAATCTTCATAACCAAAAGACAAAAAAGAAAAAAAGGTTAGGAGATTAGAGTCAATAACCATGCTATATAAAAGTAGGCTAAGCGTTAAAAATCATAAAGAAAAATGTCAAAGCAGTTTAAAACTAGGAGTCTGGCAGACTGACTGAATCCCCAATGTTGAGTTGTTGGGTTCAACCACAATAAAATGTTAACACTCCCCTTTGTAATGAAATAATAATCAATAGTTATTTCTCCTACTTATTTTAGCCATTTACACAAAAAGTGAAATAGAAAATGTAATTGTTAAGATATTGATCTTTAATCCAAAACGTGATTTACTCGAAACCACTTTTTCGGCTCCAAGGCATTTTGTCTCCCAATAGCACTGCAACATTTTCCAACGATAAAAATCATGTAATAATTAGCACCACTTACATTGTGATAAAGCTGCTTTGAGTTCCAACTGTTGGTAAGGTGTCATTAACTTCAACCTCCACTGAGGCAGACTGAAATAGTGAAAGATGGAAAGCGTGTACTCAAATCTATAAAAATCAAAATAACTCTATGGAGGTTATTACATTTATAATTTATCAAGATGCACTCCATACACTCACTTTTTGATCTTATAATCTTCTGCCTCATTTGATGTCATCAAGAGACACAGGAGCGATAATACTGACATCAGATTCGCCATAAATATTTAGCCCACACCAAGGTGGTGTTCTTTTTCTAATTCTATTTTTAAACGAACCATGGAAAGAACATATATGCAACAATATATACGTAGAATATTACAGAAATTATCCAATTAATTTACATACACACTACACAAGATTGCTTGGGAGGGAGGTTTAACACCCAACTCTTGAATTCTTGCAACTTTGTTTCTAATCACTATAGGCAGCTCATATTCTTCCAAGGTTCTCCTATTTGTCCTTCCAAAATAAGTGACAACTGCTAGCATTCAATAGTACAAAAAATCAGCCGTCTCAGGACTAATCCAGCCAACAGTCAAACAATTTTTAAAACAATAACATTAGCATCTTTAATCTTACATTGTAATGGAAACAATAACTCATCAATGGAAAATGTGGAATCATACTAACAGTTTTTTTAAGAGACTGAAAACTTTGTTCTGAAATGGTCATGACATGCATGCATGCATCATGTATATATTTTTGGGACAATACAGGAAATGGGGTGGATCTGGTGTACAAATAACTAAGGACAATATAAATGTTTTACCAAAAGACTGTCGTCATTGTTGACATGCCCTTGCCCATAAAGTCTATTGGATGTCGACAGCAAGGCAGAGGTTTCATCATACGATTCACTGTCGCTAAAACTGTTTATAGACACCCTGATAAAACAATTCAGTAAATCATGAATGGCAAATTATCAATTATAGTGCTAATATTCTTAAAGTGATAAAGTAAAATATAAACAAAAAGTAAACGTAAGTACCGAAGTTGGATTAGTTCTAAATAGAGTTAAAATAGTAGAAAATATAAGAAGTGCTATCAGGAGAAACACTGTGCCCATTGTGCAGGTAAATTTCACTAAAAGTCTTTAACATTTTTGTGTTTATAATGCGTTCAATAGAAGAAAGAACTTGTGACAAGCATCAAACCCAGGTGTCTTACACAGGAGACAGATCTTTGATGGCTCTTCTACTATCAAGTTTTTTATACATGATTAAATTAAGAAATAGTGAATAAAAGTCTTTGTCATCATGAGCAGTCTTCTTTAGGGAAACGGTTATTAATTTTCCGAGACAAAATTGGACTGTTTGAGGGGAGTTTTTATATTTTAATGTTGTTTTAATGCATTTTAACATTTTCTTTCGTGCCATTAGCAGGCTTTCATCATGTGTCAGGCTTTAAGAGGAGACTACTGTTATAAAATAATAAAGTCAACAAAGCATATGACTGGGCCAAAAAGAACAAACAATATAAAGAGAAGCAGTGGAGATAAAAGACTGTCAAAGAGGCCATCATATAAAGCTACCCATGTAGGGAAAGCAATGGATGAGTAGATCGCTGCAGTGGAAACGCAGAGCAGATAATTTTTCAGAGAATTTCAGTTGACAGTATTGATGGAAAACTCAACACTAAGGAGACATTGATAGAACAGTAGATGGCCAAAGAGGGAAAGTGGAAAGTGTATGAAATGACATAATTTATTATAAAATTATAATTGAAACGAATTGTAGTACATTATATATTTTTATAATTTTTAGAGATAAAAGAATGACGCAGGTGTTAGGAGGCTGGCAAAAACAACAAACAACTTCAGGTTACTTTCTATTCTAATGTGAAGCAAAGCCTGAATTAAAAATGCATCGATCATCAACTACAAAATGTATAAAATGTTAGGCAGTGAAACGTACACACATACTTTTTTTAAATTGAGACAGTGCATCTTACCTCCTCATGTCGGAGTCTGAGTTTGAGTTGTTATTTTCTATATGTGTTCAGCAAGTCGTGTTGTTACACATTCCACACATATTCATTGATCAAACTATATTAACTGCCTCTTTTCTATTTTTACAATTACAATTTTATTATTAATACTAATAAATATTAATACTACTACTACTATCACTTTCTCTGACTAGACCACTACCAGAGATAAAGAGTGCCTTAGAACTCTTTACTTTAGACTAGTACTAATAACAATATATATTAATATTGGTTTTGAATTGAAGTCTCTTCTTCTACTACTACACTACAACTACTACTACTACACTTACTCACTCCTACTACCACTAACTACTACTACTCTTCCGACTTCGGCTATTTATTTTTTTAAAAATTAATACACAAGACAGGCCTAGATTTGGTTCTCGGTCTATCAGTATCAGTAACTGTCAGTATTATATATTTCTAATCTTGATACAACTCTTGAATAATGTCATTAGGTAATTAATAATTAATAATATCATCAGGAATGCATCATATGAATATGAGTATGAATAATGAGTCATAGTCATATATATAATGAGTATAAATAAATATATATATTTATGACATGACTCTCACTCTCAGGCCTGTTGTTACTGTTATTGTTATTAACCAAAATGGTCACATGATGATGACCACTAATAATTAATAATACTAATAAACTAGATCTAGTCTCTAGACCTATAATAATTATAATAATAATAATATTAATATTAATATAAACTATAAATATAAATTATAAATGATTGTGACAACTTGGAAATATGGAAAGAAAGTAAAATCCACTTGACTTTCACTTTCACTTTCTGAAACTGAAAGTTCATTCATTATCTTGACGTTTGAAGTAAATTGAAGAAGACCAAAGAAGGATGATAGAAACCAAGGGGTGTGGCGTTGACGATGGTGGGATGGGGGTAGAAATGGAAACCAGAAGGCGAAGGTTTGTCGACTGACCTATTGTTTTGTTTCGATGTGGTCGAGTCCATCTGCTTGCAAAGCACAGTCTCTCAACTCTCAGTCACTGTGTTCTTCCTCTCCTCCTTGGAAAATCCTGGGCGTAAAAAATGTATCTAGAGGAATTTCTTCTGTTTCAATAGACGTAAATTGGCTTCGATAGTAAGTAGGAGGGCGTCTCAATCTCAACCTTTAAACTTTGTATTGTGTAGACTGAAGACTAGCTAGCTAGTCACTATAAACTACCAATCAATATTATAAACATCGAAACAACATTTCCACCACAAGCAACAGTTGGCCAACCAGAATTGAGTAGACGTCTACCTATTAAGGAACAAAGAAAAAAACCGGATGTTTACATTGCTGTTAGCTGTTAGTGTTCTTCGTGAAAACTTCTATTATTATTTATTATCTTTTTTAAATTGTTTTTTTTTTACCTCCTCAGGACTGTCACATTGCAACGTCTATCTTTCAAGATAAGGAGCTGTTGCTGTTGTTACATTATTAGTAGTAGGCTGCATTGAAACAAGTCATTTCTACTTCAATAAAATATGTTGTTATTATTCATAGAGTGATCGATTATTGGGGGAAAAAATGGTAGCTGAAAGTGTATGTAAAAGGTGCTAAAAATGATTTAACAAACCACACAACTGCAAGGGCTGTCAGAAGCTGATAATCAGATGCAAAAAAGAGTGATAAAGCATGAAGTGAAAAACAACTAGTCTAACAAAAGCTAGAAATTGGTTTCTTAGAGGTACTACTACTGCTAGTGCTAGTCACTGCTACTACACTGACTGGGCTACTACTACTACTACTACTACTACTACTACTACTACTACTACTACTACTACTACTACTACTACTACTACTACT
>JARFNW010025542.1:0-24510 GCA_031763155.1 Dirona albolineata | reverse complement strand
CTCTCTCTCTCTCTCTCTCTCTCTCTCTCTCTCTCTCTCTCTCTCTCTCTTGTACCTCTCCTTCTTCCATCCTCCTCATGTATGGTGTTACTAAACTGTATCATTTAAATGGGTATTTTTAAAGTATGATATACCAAGGCAAACCTTATCTGAAAAGTTAATATGGGTGTAGTGTATAAAGGGGTACTGCGAGATCCCACTTAGCTGATTTCTTTGTATTCATTGCTAGAGTCATCAAGTGACTCCTTCCCTTTCCATTTACTGATGTCGCCAATTACGTTATTTTTATCTTGCATTTTCATGGCGAATTAAAGGTCTTGAATTTTTCATATTAGGTCTTGAAAAAGTCTTGAATTTTGATCCTGTAAAGGTGTATTAACCCTGTGAGACTCATCCAAATAGACATCTAAGATATTGTCAATGCTAGCCATGAGCTCTCACACAATCTGTTGACTAGAAATGTTTTCATCATGAAGAAGCATTTTCATTTTGCAAATGTTTTAGACTATGTGAAAACTTATGGTGACTGATTCATTGGCCTTTTTTATATTTTAATTTTTTCAATTTATTTACACTATCTTACTACATTATTTTTTTTTACTTAATTAGTTAGTGGTGCTCCAGGTAGTATGTGGTCTCTACTGTAATCCATGTCAAAATTATATCAGTGACTTGCCAATAACATATTACTCTGATATCGACTGCAAAGAAATATCTGAATTAGAAAAGACCACATTCAAGAACTTCATCCATAAATGTGTATTTTATTTTATTTTTTGTAGTTGTAGTTATGGTTTCGCTTTCCTAGAACAATCACATTCAGTTCATAACATTGTTTCTGAGAATTCATCATTTAGAATGTTTTTCCATGTCTGTCAAACATAATAGGGAAAAGAAAAAATATAATGATGGTGATGTCGGCTAATTTTTCATCCTCCACTGATTTGTTCGTTCCTAGAAATACCCCATGGCTGTGGTAGGCACGGCTGAGCGCCTCATCATCATTTATCAGTTGGACAACCAGCCGCAAGAATTTAAGAAGATGGAGTCTCCTCTCAAGTATCAGGTATGTGTTGTCACACTGCTTTTGAAAAGCAACACCACATGCTTACACCAATGTACGCAACAATTGTGATAATTTCAAGAAAAAAGTTCTTACTTAAATTAAATCACATCTTTCTGAGCTGAATACAAAAACAAATCTTGACATCTTTTTAATTTTTTTTATAGAGATCAACCCATGGATTGCAGTCATATGGTTTGGTTTTCAATTTGGGACTGAATAAAGACATGATAAAGAAACATCCTCATTTTTAAAGATTATACATATATATGTGATGTTTATTTGATTGTTTTGTTTTGTTTTTAAAATTATTTTTTTTACTTGATCCTCAAAATCTTGTCCTGCAGCATCGATGTGTCAGCATTTTCAACGACAAGAAAACCAACACGCCAACTGGATTTGCTCTGGGCAGCATAGAAGGGAGAGTGGCTATTCAGTATGTCAACCCTACCAACCCCAAAGACAACTTCACTTTCAAATGCCATCGATCTAACGTACCACCCAGTGGAGGAGTGCAGGATATATTCGCTGTCAGTAACGTGTGAAATTTGCTACAAGGCTTATCTTTAATTTATATATTTATATACTCAATTCCAAATTCAAGTGTACCTTGATGCTTTTAAAAAGCTTGTAGCATTTGGAAGAGAGAATATAGTTGCTGTATATTTGAGTTTTGGAGTTTGTTTGTCATTCTCTCAGCTACCATGGTGTGAAGTCATAGTTGTCAAACATTCCAGTTTAATCATATTTAGTATGATTTTTTTATTTGATAGTCTGATTTCACTGTGAAAAATACGATTTTTTGAGGTTTGGATACTTGTCGCAATTGTCGTTTTATTTGGATTTTTTTTCCCCGCAATGTGAATGCTGATTATGTTTCAAATTTTTTTTCTATGATTCCAAGAAATAATGTTGTCATTCGAAATTGAAAACATCATATTCACCAACTCAGATTATCATAATATCCTAGGTTTTCAAATGTGGATACCAGTAGTTTTTGTTTATCATGATTTCTAAAATGCTAAAAATTCTATAAATTTATCTTTTTTGACCGGATTGGCTTGTCCATTATAATATTTGGTATGTAAACCCTTCACTTGTTTTTTGGGGATATTTTTTAATCACTCTGAGGCCTGGACTATTATATTCTGTCTTTTCTTGTCCATAATAAGTTGGCATATTTTGAAAGGCCAAGTCAGAAAAATGCTTTTCATGACATTTGTCTGTTTTATATGATATAATGATCTATATAGAAGAACCACACATGATGCACAATTAATATCCATCAAATTTTTGTTGTTGTATGATTATGATAGTCTGATGTGTATGAATCATGTATAATAACATGCAATTTGACTATTTTATTGAATAGTCTGGGTTTAGTTTTTTTCCTGATTATGGTACGTCGATTTTCAAAATTCCCGGGATTTTAGCTTAAGATTCCGTGGTAGGGTTATTCAGGGGTTGGTGGGCCTGTCTCTGAGTTGTACGGTTAACGTTCTACTTTGGGTTTTGAAAAAGTTGCAACTGTGTGAAGTGATTTTCATGTGTCATTCGTCACAACCCGTTCCATGTTAGTTGGTACAGAACGGTACTGTTAGTGCCCCATCTGTGCAGCATTCTCAATTGCATCAGGAGAGATGACATGGGAGCATAATAGTAAATTAGTAATATGAATGATTGTAGGACAATCATTCAGCCAGTGTTTGGGTACTCAACTTCAATCTCATGCTTTGCTTGAAACTTAATTAACAGCTAAGATGTGAACAGTTCAGAATGAAATTTCATGTATAAATGTTTACCGACTATTTCAATATACAGATAAATCAAATTCCTCTTCCCTTGCTTCTCCAGGTCAATGACATTGCATTTCATCCTGCTCATGGAACGCTGTCTACTGTTGGCTCAGATGGAAGATTCAGTTTCTGGGACAAAGACGCTCGTACAAAACTGAAGACTTCAGAGCAGTTTGATCTGCCGATAACCACCTGCGGGTTCAATGCTCAGGGAAATATCTTTGGTTATGCCTCTAGCTATGACTGGTCAAAGGTAAGAAAATGTATGCTTATAAATATTTATATATAGATATTGTTTTTTCAATTTTATCCATAGATGCCTTTTCATAAAAAAGGATTTATTGCAGGTAAGTGATAGTGATTTATTTTAGTGAAGCCGTAAACAAACTTTCTTAGGGTTGGAGTTGGTTGAAGAAGAGAGAATGTTAGGACAGCCTCAAAGTAAGACAATTCAGAAATAAAATGAGGCATTCAATATTTTGGCTAGAATAAGTAGGCTGGAGCAATTTGAATATCATTTTGATCTCTTTCTCAGTCTCATCAGACTTTATCACTGTCTGCCTGAATCATGAGGCTGAAGCGAATGAGAAACACAAAAACACATCTGTATATGAAAGAGTAGCTCACAAGACTGAATATTTATTTATGACAATAACACAACAGGTTGGGTGTGTAGCGTGTGAGTTGTTTACGTGTGTGTGTGTGTGTGTGTGTGTGTGTGTGTGTGTGTGTGTTTGCGGTGAGTGTGTGTGTACGCGAAGGTGGCATTGCGTTGCATACTATGTGGTGTGTGTGTGTGTGAGCACTACGGCAGTTAAAGATAGATAAGCCAAAAGAGCAGGTGGGACTTTTGTAAGAGATGGTCCCTGCCCTGGCAGAAGTGAAATATATCCAATAAAGACAGAGGGTCGATCACCTACTTGTCTTGGATTTTTGTCAAACTGGTTCCCCACTTTATTATATTTATCATATTATAATTTTGGCCCCTAATAAAATGCAACAATTCAAGAAAGAAAGAAAGAAAGAAAGAAAGAAAGAAGAAAGAAAGATAGATAGTCAGTTTATCTTACAGGGGGGTTGAGTCGAATATATTATTTGAAGGCGATGTGTGGCATTTATCTGGCTCGCCGTGCACTCATGCAGAAAGAGAAAGTTTCCACCCCACGTCGATGGGCATTTCCAAGGACTCTTCGACAGTGTCAATTATATTATTGGCTTTCCTGTTTGGGTGCCAAAGTCATGTTCGCCGTATCAGTCATAGCGTTTAACGACTATCCATGTTTCCGAACATGTAGATAATTAACTTGCACTCCCGTCATGTGCTGCATCTAACACTTTAAACAATCAAAAGCTTGGTCCGAATCTTTTAAAAGAAGAGCCAACATCAATGCGGTTTGGCGACTAGAACCCAATCTGGCAATCCAGTATTGTGCCCGCCTCGATCAATAGACTTGAACTTGACCTGACCGAATTCATATATTTCTGTGTCAAGAAAGGTCAACAACCAGTGGCGATCAGTGATCATCGACATTGTGGCGTTTTCAATTCGAAATTTTTCATTGTAAATTTGATAGTACGACGGCCGACAATGTGTTCGCAATCTGATTATGTCAAAAATCGTTTGGATCTAAAGAATCCAGTTTTCTAGCATGACGATGGTCCATTTGAAATAATGATCCATGCCGATAATAATATAGTTCACATCACCGAACATGCGATACCTAAAAAGTTTATTGACTACGAGCAGACGTAAACGTATGATATAAAATACATTTGATAAAAAACACAACTGATCTCAAGGTGTGCAAAACGAGGTCCAAACTGTCGTAACAAAACCAAAGAAAAGGGGAAAACGAAGGGGTCATCATGATGAACATGGATCACATGACAAGGAAGGGATGGGAGCATGGTAGCCCCAATAAAGCTATGAGTGCGAGGTTATCGGAGTAGCGACCGTGACGTCACAATCCGCCTTACAACAATTACCATCAATTAGATAGTATCGATGATAGTACCTAACCCCCCCCCCCCACACACACACACAAAATGTGTTTGCAATTTAAATAGATAAATTAATAAATTCCCTTTATTCATCCCAGGCGAAAATTTGTCTTCAGGGTTTATTCCGAGGGTAGACCGGAATAACCCAGGAGTGCCGCAAAGTTGGATCAAGGTCTTGAGAAGAAAAAAACCCAGGGCTCCCACCGGGATTGAAACTCGCGATCTCTCGAACCAGAGGCGAGTGATTTATGAGCCCCCGGCTCATACAATAGGTGGAAAGCGTTTGCTTGAATTTTCCATTTCTGAGAGATCGGTCTATTGTGAGTAAAAGGTACCGTGGCAAGCCACTTTCCATTGATGAGTAAGGAATCTCATGATTTCTTTTTTGTATTTTCCGAATAGCAAGGTCAAGTTGCTGGGGAAAAATCTTCTAATTATCTAGTCCTAGTCACCACAATCCGAAATAAACATGCAGTTATGCCGCCTCTGCATTACAATAATTGTAAATTGTGTCGTGACTGAAAAAAATCCACACCAAGCATTGGTCGAAACCTAGTATTGAATGCAACGATTATGAGTTATAGTTATGTAATCATTGTAAACTACGCGTGCCACCCCCCCCCCACACACACACACACTTTCCACCACCCCCTCTCCACACCCCATCCCAGACCCGACCTTCCCTGCTTCCGACACGCCCACCACCAACAATAATAATAATAATACACTAATTATGAATTACGCTTGTATCAAGCACAGCCAGGCCTGCAATAACAAGGTAAATATTGAGGTTTGCAGTATCGTCGTCATTGCCTTGAACACTGAACACCGATAAGGAGGATGAACTGTGGGGGCTTGCTATCAATCTATAATCCATCACTTGATTTCATGCTGATGCGATAGCGGGGCAATCGGCTTATCTGGATAGTACTGGATAGCCTAATTATCGTTGCCTTAGAGCCAAAAGGTCCCATCTACATTTTTGTTGGTTTAGAGATAAATGAATATACTTGTACAGTAGTGTAAAGAAACCAGCATGACTGCTTTGTCGAGTACAGTACAAAATTTTGGCCGTAAGTTCCAACAATAAAAGTGAAAAAGTTGTTGACATCCTCAAACTTTTTTTTTGTTACCTTGAATTTCTCAAAACCATGACTTTTAGATGGAATCTTTTGACTTTAAGACATCGGCACATTGACAAAGGACCATGTTATTATTATTACTATTATCATTATCATTGTTAACATCATCATCATCATCATCATCATCATCATCATCATCATCATCATTATCATCATCATCATCATCATCGTCGTCGTCGTCATCATCATCATCATCATCATCATCATCATCATCATATCGTTGGCATAATCATGTTTTTTTTAAAAATACTACGGCAATATTTACAAGATCTGACATTCTCAAATCGCTGGACAAGGGAGTCGCTCGCTCAACAATTCAACCATTGAGATGCATGTTCGACTCCCTCTGTCGATATGATACTTTCCCATTGCTGTCCATCGTCCAATTTGTTTGGGTTTTTTTCTGGCCTCGCATTACTTTCCTACACCGCTTGACACCAGGCAGCGTAGTAAATAGTAACTAGAAAATAGTAATTGTAAATAGTGAATTTATATAGCGCTCAACTTCCACCCTGAAGTGTTCAGCTGCGCTTTACTATGACCTGACTATAATATAATACAAAGCATACTACGTAATAAGGTTACGAGTGAAATAGAGCAAGATTGTCAGAAGATTTTCCCCAGGAAATGAGATTCCTTATTCACCGTTGGAAAGTTGTTTTTTATGGTACTTTTTAATTCAGTCTCCAGTCTCAGTTGGTCGCCCGACCGCACGGACTATACTTTTTTCTGACTTTTTGAGCCATGGCGTTTTGTGTTTTTTGTAGTTCGTTTGTTTGCTGACGAAGGGGAGACCCGAAACGTTGATTTGTTTTGTTACTTGTCTTGATTTGAAGCTTTACCATTTTCCCGTGTTTTTCATACCTTCCATTTGGACTTTTAGCTTCTGGCAGCCCTCATTCCTCTTTTTAATTCATAGAGGCCGATGTCTGGGAAATGGAAACCCCAAGAAAACAAATTATGTATAATCAGAAAAAAAAGTTTCATAGTAATCGTTCCGCATTAATGCTTCTATACTGACAAGAGCTTGATTGCCCTCTAGTGCTTTTTAAGTGTGGAGGTTTGCTATATATCCCTTGTTATCACGTTGATACGAACAACGTTAACAACAACGGTACTTACTTTGAGTGATAGATAAGAGCCGCTGACGATGAATGCTTCTATGTATCGTCTAACTGATCGGACGTAAGAGTTAAACAGAAGAAGACCGTTAGGAGATGAATTCTCCCAGAAACTTCGGGAAGTTCCGAAAACAAAAGAATAAGGTTCCTTATTGACCATTGGAAAGTTGTTTGTCACGGTACTTTTTGTACTCACAATAGGACAAGATCGTTAAAAGTTATTAATGAGCTTTGTTTCTTGTTGTATTTTCCCCCCGGTCGATTTGTATTTCTGTTGTGCAGCTTTGATGTTCATCATTTATATTTGAGACTTTTGAAACTTTATATTTTTATTAATTTATTACCTACATCGTGCATATTTTCTTATGGCATTTATATAGCGCTTATCCACAACCATCACCATCCTCTAAGCGCTTTACAGTACCACATTTACCCCGGGTAAGCAACGGAACACTCAACACTTAATACGCCACACCCTGCCTGTTAGGCGCGAATACAATTTTTGGACAAGGACAATAAACGCTGCTTACAACCGAGGTATATATCATATATATAGTTTTGGTTTTAATTATTTGTGAAAAAATTGTCTCTTAGTCTTAGTTTGAACATTTCAAATCTGGGCACTCAGTTGAACAATGTAAAGAAATCTTAATGAATGCAATATCAAACAATTACTACCGGCTATGGATGCAATGCTTACATCCAAAATAAACAGTGCACTGCAATGTTAGAGATACATTAGGTATGTGAATCCACGAATGGGACTTCCAAATGCTTGATGCCGAAGGGAACTGAATCGCACCCCTGAAACTGACAAGAGCAGGGGTTGCCAATCCGATGGCCATGAAAGAAGCCTATGCGTATTTTGACAGTAGGCACTAGACGTATATCTATGTATGACTTGGAAGTGGGAAGGCTGTTACAATGCACATTTTCATATCATTTGAAGCCATTAATAGTGACACACGGGTCTCTCATCCATAACGCGACCCGATCAGCGGAGGATGATAATTCATGGTTGCACATCCCTTGTCCAGTCCAGATTGTGATTGATGTAGACTGGTCAACGCTTTCAACCCACTAAGACATCCACATTCAAGAACAGCAACAAATAAAACTGTAAACAGCTGTATATATAATATGATCTTTATAATATTATACTCTTTCTGACGCTATGGTATAACTTAGGTTAAAGAGTGATGAAGGAAAGAAGGGGGTGGAAAGGGGGGGGGGGTCAATATGAGAAGATCAATCGGCTGGTTGACGTGACCTAGAAATCAAGTTGACATTGCATCATTCCGATGCGTTTGTTTTGATTTAGTTCGAGTTAAAGGGAGTCATTTTCCAAATGGAAGTCACATTATTCGAATAACAAAGCTAAAACGTTACACTGAAAAGTTTTAAGTCACATGAAATTATGATAATAAATGAAGAGGGAGCGGGCACGGATGAAACATGAAATATTCTCCTCTCTCCCCCACGTATGGGTAATACGTCATTGGTCACGTGTCTCATTATATATGCTGAAGTATCGTACGATTCTGACTCTCATGTTTTTCGGGTCACCCTTCTCGTTCAGTCAGGCTAGAGCAGATTCGTTCCATGAGCTCGGTTCAGCACGAGGCCTGTCGAGTTGTAACAGCGGCGTGTTCTTATTACTTGTGCTAACTAGAATCCAACCGGCTTTTCTCCTGATTTAAGGATACAAGTAACATTAAAGGGTTTTTTAATACTTCTGTATCTTATACATAGTCTGTGAACACGATTGTGTAGGTTAGATCGCTTTTGTGGAAATATTCAGCAATTGTTTCGGTCGGAAACATTCCGTCAAAACGGTTTTAATTGTTGGAAGTAGAAAATAATATACTGATAGAAAGAGACGGTCCATACAGATCACAATGTTGCGACTACTAATATTAATATGCCTACAGCTGCTTTGTATAGCGCTCATCAAAGGTAAGAATAAGAATAATGTTTTCATTTGTTTGATAAGCTAGACTTACTCAATATAATAGTCTATCCATTTGTTTATTTGTTATTTATTATTAGACCCCCAATGGATTGGTTTCAATCAAGTGACGGAGACTATATAAATATATGGATCTACCAGACCTAACTCTAATAAGTATAAGCAGTGGATATAGAAGTTAGATTTCTCGGGGAAAAGCCACTCAAAGACAACACAAAGATGGACTCAAAAGTTTGATAGACTGATCTCATGTGAACGTAAAGACCCGTCCATGAACAAATTGTCCACGTCTATATTTTTTTAAAATGATTGATATATTTATAATGCCCGTCTCTCTCAACAGGAAAAGAATGTAATACGGACGAGTTTACATGTGCCAACGGCAGTTGTTTGAACATGAAATGGAGGTGCGATGGAGATAGAGATTGTTTTGATGAGTCTGACGAGGTCGGCTGTCGTGAGTTCACATTTTCATTACATTTTTATCTTATTTTCGCTTTGCGATAACAATTCGTCTGTTAGTTTTATCTGCGTGCCCCACATTTACCGGCGTTATTTGAATACGGAATACTACTACTATCGCCGACATTCTCAGTATAATTTGTCCATTGATGCGACTTTTGTGCTTTTATTTTCTTGTGTTCATAATTTCAATACATTGATTTATAATATTGGAGTGTCAATTAAGTGAATAAGTATTCGGGCTGGGATTTATGAAGTAAAACATTTTCAAATGAATGAGATCCATTTTTATTTTTTTTCATGGGATTCTTCAATGATGATTGTTTAGGGAAATAATGTGTAGACACTGTCATTTGATTGGTCCATAAACTCGCGTGAGTGTGCAATCGGCCAATCAGATTGCTCGAATGTGGGCTGTGTCATTTTTCAACATAACTTTTAGAATCGGCTGGTTCCGTCTCGTTCCGATTCGGGGTCACTCGCAACCAAGAACGTGGCGGATGAATTTTTTCCCTCAGATCGTTGCCAACAGGGTGTGTTTGCGTATTTAGGGTTTAGGGGTTGGGGTGGGTGGGGTTTGAAGTTGGGCTCATTGTTGCGAAATCAAATAGGTTATATATTTTTGTTTGATTTATAATAAAATTAGGACTTGATAGTCAAAATTTGTCTATCCTCTATTTAAATTAACTTTGGCGTTTATGTACGTTTTCGTGTTTGTGTCTAAATGTGCGCACTTGTTTTATATTTTCGTTATCAGTTGCATGTTTGCGGAACCCGGGGAAGGCCTGCATAACGCTTTGGCTAACCTCGGTTAACCTTTATCGTGCCACCTCGTCGTGTGGTGTGGGCATATTAACGGCACTTAGACTGGCTGCAGATTGAAAAAAAAAGTTGACTTTCCATAATCAACCTCTACAACATGACCATTGCTTGTCCAACTTGAATTTTTCTTAAATTTTAATTCCCGTCCTGTTCCCGGACGGATTGTTGATTGCGCAGGAATTAGTTTTCTAGTTAGCTTGAACTTATTAGTATTAGCACAGATGATCTGTGGTATTAGCTACTAGTACTAGACAGAATCTCTTCCCCCAACCCCCCCCCCCCCCCACACACACACACACACACACACACAAACACACACACCACCACCACCACCACCACTTGGATTGAACCTTGGGAGTCACACTGACATGAAGACTTCCTAGTTCCTAGTCTGCTGTTCCAGATTAGCCAGTAGGCGTTCAGTTACTATAATCTGTATCACCTTCTTAACAAACTCAGTAGCGATGACTACTATCTATCTATACTTTCTTTATCAATACCTATTGTTTTTGTGTTAGGGCAAGGGAACTTCTAAACTACCATGTCCCTAAATTGTTAAGTGCAATGATTTGAGCAATTAGAGGGTGGTGGTCAGAGACAAGTTCCAACTCATCAGCAAAGTATGGTGTAGTAATGGTTAGTTTGGTGTCTGTTCCCCTTCCCATCAGTATCAGGGTAGTATCAGTATAGGGTGTTTCAGTTGACACAAGGAATCAGCTTCCTTCTTGGGTTAATCACTAGGGAGAAATAAGAGTGAATCGTAAACATTTCGACCTTCCAGTATTAACTTCTCCACATACCCATGAGAACATACAGAGATGATGTACTTGAAATCATTCTCAACCAACTATTCTTCTCAGTAGTCTTGAAAGATTTAATGTCGCAGACAGTCAAAAGCCTGTATAACTGCAGACAGAAAATATTTGGAAAATTATAGGGGCAGACCACCAAATAGAACAGTTTAACTGGGAGCAGTTGTTACTGAAGCAGATGTTCTGTGGTAGACTGAACTGAAATAGCTTCCCCCCCCCTCCCACACCACCTCTCTTTCCCTCCCTCAGTATAGGGCCTATTTGTTTATATGACCCAAGCCTCTAAATGCATAATTCAATTATGTGTATTAATTATTTCTATTTTTATTTGGCAAACAGCAAAAATAACTTGTCCAGATGATAATTTCCGTTGTGAGGATGGCCAGTGTATCGCAGATCGGTGGATGTGTGATGGTACACCTGACTGCAATGACAAGTCTGATGAGAATCATGAAGTTTGTGGTACGTATTTATTTTGTATAAGTCCCATTTCATTAATGTCCATAATATATTTGTGACGTGCATGATGTCCTGATTGGATTAGTATGAGTTAACCCTCACCCTCCCCTTTGTTTTGAGATAGCTGTAGTGTTATTAACATATTTTTAAGATGTATGCATCATTCATTCTTATGACCGTTTTTGTTATTTTATCTTGTCTTGCAGGAAACAAAACATGTGACGGCTACCATTGTCTAGGAAATGACATGTGCATTCCAGAGTCATGGAAATGTGATGGAAAAGCAGACTGCCATAAAGAAGATGATGAAAAAGATTGTGACATCTCTTGCTCAGAAAATGAATTTACATGCGAGAACAAGCATTGTATTGACTTGAAATGGCACTGTGACGGCCATGAGGACTGTGTGGATGGATCCGATGAAAAAGACTGTGATGGTAAGCTATTCATTTTATTTCATATGACTCAATTAATGTCTTTAACAACAGTCAAAGATAGCTTGTTGATGTTTGGTTGATTTTTCCAAGCAAATGAGTTCCTCCCATGTCATCATTAGATTCAATCCTGTTATTGCCGTTTCACCATAATTTATTTCCTTAAAAGCGTTCCTTTTATGTTTTGTTTCTTTTATACATTATACCATTTATTTATTTTTCTCATTCCAAATATATTAATTCAGATAGTTTACTCTTCCAGTTCCAAGTTTCATATAGTTTCTTTTGATTTACCATATGTTGAATTTAGCCAATTTCACGGCTGTTTTATCATTCAGACATCAATTATGCCATGTTTTTCAGGATGTGTAGAAGACGAGTTTGTGTGTAAGAATGGACAGTGCATCACTAAAGATTGGCATTGTGATGGCGACACTGACTGCAAGGACGGCTCAGACGAATCAAATTGTACTTTTAAAGAATTGTCGGCTCAGACTTGCGATTCAACCATGTTTCAATGTGAGACGCCACTGAATGAAGCAATATGCATTGCCCTTGCTTGGAGGTGTGATGGTGATAGTGACTGCTCTGATCAAAGTGATGAAAAAGGATGTAAGTGAAATTTATATTTGTATAATTTTTTTCCCCTTGTATTTATGATTTATTCCTCTTGTAGATAGATAGATCTGTCTTTGAATTTGAGTCTTTGATATTATTTCTGATATTAGGCTTACTCTAGTATCAGGAACATGGAAACATACATATTTAGATTAATCAGTAAAACTTTTTAAAACAATTCTTTTGTAATATATTTGGGTCTTCACAACACTGACTTAGAATACTCTCGTGCTTGATTGTTTGTAGCAACTAATTATTGGATCTGAGATCATTTTTCAGAAGTTAAAATAATATCTTGTCTATTTGATTATGTTCCAAAGGTGAGGGCATTAGAACATGTGCTTCTGATGAAATGATGTGTGAAACAGATCAGTACTGTTTGAAAAAGGATCTTTTCTGTGACCAGCAGGAGGACTGCCTAGATGGGTCCGATGAAAAGAATTGTAACTACACAGGTAAGATATCCTAATGTGATCATTTCCTTGCTTTGCTTACAATCTGAACTCACAGTTAAAAGATACAAATTAATACAATTGGACAAAAGAGTAAAACATTTTTATGATTTCACGATTAGATACAGAAAAAATAGTCAATGATTGTTTCTTTGATATTTTTTTCAGTTACCGCAGCACCCAATTGTGAAGCAAATAAATTTGATTGCAAAGGAGATGGTACTAGATGTATCCTTGATAGCTACAAATGTGACGGGAATGATGATTGTGGCAACTTTGCTGATGAACAAAACTGTCCTAAGTCGAGTAAGTAATAGTTCTATGTCTTAATAGGAAGGATTAATGATTTAAAGACATTAAAAAATGGATTGAATAGGATGGAATTTTATCCCCCTCTGGTTCGACCTGTTGCAGGATCATTTTATCAATTTTGATTGCATTGCGATGATTTTAATGCTTCGAAAAGAAGCAGTGCAGTTTAATTTTCGAATTATTACATTTCTAAGTATCACAACGAAAGAAATTTGATATTTTATTTATTTATTTTTATTTTATTTTATTACACAGCTGTCGAGATTGGTATGACATTCTTTATCTACAAATGAGTGTTGTAAATTTATGTTGAAGATTTTTTTTATTTTTTTTTTTTTTTTATTTTGGCATAAAATAACAAGCAGTACATTTATTATTATTATTGTGAATTTGTTTTTGATTTTGTTTAAGTTTATTCGTCAATAGATTTCTTTTGATTTGTCAAGTTTTCACGAGTCACTTCACATTTTAAAAATATCTTCAGTTGTTATTGTTTTTCCCTCCTTTTGATATTTTCATCCACCACATTGTTTTGAATTAGAGCAGTTTGATATTGGTAGTGGAAATAAGGAAGATGGGAGATTACTTTATTTTTGATACCTATTCTAAACATCTATTTTCAACTCTTTGGATTTGGTATTGAATAACCTAAAATAACTTAAATGGCTGTAAATCTGGGTGTGCTAGAAAATGTTTGAAGACTAGTAGTAGTATTGTGACTGAGGAAATCAGTGGGCATGGGAGGGTGCTTGTTTTGTATCATTTATCTTTTGGACAAGTTTAGAGTGTTGTTTATTAATCCCTTTCATGTTGTTTAAAAATGACGTGTACCTCAACTGTAGCTTCCACTTTTTCTCTATCATAGTTGTTATAGAAATGACAAAATAACGATATCCTCAAAGTTGACTTTAAGCAACATACTATTCAGAGTTCAGTGTTGGCATACATGTAATCAATAATTTTGATCTTTTTTATGCAACAAAGCTTTTTGGTAGACATCATTTTTTTAAATTGTCTCATTCTCTTAGATATCCTGGTCAAACTTTATTGATTTCCCCTCATCGCATTCCCTCTGGCTACATGTTGTCAAGTGAATAGTGTTGCATGTCATGTTTTTTTAGTCAAATGGTGGTATAATCATTATTTTTGGATGAATTACTAAGTTCAGTTAAACATTTTACATATCATTTTGAAAGTAAATATTTTGATTAATAAAAGAAAATACTTAACATTGTCAACTGTCTTATGAATTATATTTATATAAGTTTTGTTTTGTTTTCAAAAATGTCATTGCCTTATTTTCTTAAATTTTCAGATATGTGCACTGACAAGAATGGAGGTTGCCAGCACATCTGTGTACCAATTTCATCACATCCGGGACGTGTTTGTGAATGCAACTCTGGCTATGAACTGGTTAATGGCTCAGACACAGATTGTCAAGATATTGATGAATGTAAAATCCGTGGTACCTGTTCTCAGATATGTGTCAACACCAAAGGGTCATACAAATGTGAATGTGAGGAAGACTATGTCCTAACAGATCATCGTTATTGCAAAGCCAATTCAGGTTTGTATACTTTTACCTCTAATCAGCATCTTTCTAAGAACAATTTGAGAATAGAACTAACTTGACAATGCAATCAACAGCCCACCTTCAGAATGGTTTAAAGACAGCTGTCTGAAACATAACATTTTATCAAGATTTGTCTGCATCTGTATTTCCTATTACATCTTAAACATTCGGATTCAGAATATTAAGTCTGAGCCTGTACTGAACAGGACTATAAACTCATCTTTTCTTATTGCATAAATTCTTGAATGATATGGATTTGGTAATAATTAGGATTATTTTAATTTTTTACAGACAGCCATCCTGAACTCATTTTGACTGATGATTATGATATTCGACGATATGAGCTAACAACCTTCCACTACACATTGCTGTTGGATGAAAATCATGTGTCTGGTGCTGTAGCTATGGACTTTGATATTCGTAACAACATGGTCTACTGGGCTGGGGCTCGCTCTGAAGGCGTTCTTTCGTAAGTTTGGCTTTTTAATGTGATGAATTATGAATAGCTCATTTTTAAGGCAAATTGGAACTTTGTAATGATGTTTTTCATTTATAAATGTCTATCCTTCCAGCTGTTCAAACGCAGGGAAATTTCAAAAGATTTGCATCCCTGTCTCTCTAAATTGATTATTTTGAATCACCCCTGCGCTGATTCACTTGCCATTTACTTCCCTGGAAGGTTAGAACGTGCTTATGGTACTGTCTCCCAACGTCTCATCATTTGAATCTCCTGTATTAGCTATCAGCCCTTTCCTTTTGTGACAAACAATACCAAGCATTTTTATGCTTCTTCGATTTTAGTTTGATGTGTATTTTTAAATTCTTTTTATTCTGGCAGTGCTGACTTGAGAACAAGGGCTGTGACGCCAGTCTTGTCTGAACATGTGAAAACACCTGATGGTCTTGCAGTGGATTGGGTTCATGGCAACTTGTACATCTCGGACACTGGTCATGATCACATTGTTGTGTCCCGATTGGATGGCAGTAACAGCAAGGTGTTGTTGTCAGAGGACATGGACGAACCAAGAGCTCTTGTTGTTGACCCATACCACGGGTGAGTCATTGTGTTTTTAAAATGTAAATTTTACATGCAGTAGGATCTGTGTTGTATGATTTGTTGGAGTTTGATTGCCAACTGTGGTTGCTTGTGTTGGAGATTGTTAAAAGTATGCAAACAATAAACTCCAGAAATGGTTCTGTCCAGTTAAAAATGATTTGTTCAATGGCTTTGAAGCTTTTTATATGCGCATGCTTAATTTGGAAGGTGCTTTCAATTACTTTGTTTGAAGAGTATGGATTTACATATCGATCTAATGAAGTTATTGAAATGTTTATGGTATATTTATATTCAGTTTTTTTCAAATCGACTTTGAAAACTTGATCCTATTGCAAAATGTAAACGATGTAAAATGTGGAACGATTTAAATATGAATAAAATGCTAATACTACAATATTTTCTTCTTCATAGCTGGATGTACTGGACTGACTGGGGAAGTGATCCTAAAATCGAAAAATGCGGCATGAACGGAAAAGAGCGCAAAGCTATTGTTACTGAAAACATTGTCTGGCCAAATGGTCTTGCTATCGGTAAGTTATAATGAGAATGAAATTGTAAAACATGGTTGTGGAATCTATTTTCAAGCCACTTTTTCCATAAGTCTTCATTCATTGCATGAAATTACGAGAGAGAGAGAGGTGGAGAGATGTCTGATGGTTTTTGGGAACAACGATTGAAAATATTTTAGTTTAGTTTCTTTACAAAACTAATTGGAATATAATAGATCAGTGAGAGGTAATCATCCAGGCTGTAGAATTTGTCGTTGAAGTTTGCTTTGTAAAAACTTGTAATATGCATATTTGAATTTTAAAACCTGTATGCATTTTTGTCATGTTCCCAGATTATGTGGACAATCGTCTGTATTGGGTTGATGCAAAAATGCACTACATTGGCAGCACTGACTTGGATGGCCAGGATTTCCGACTAGTTGTGAAGGGCCACAGATATCTGGGCCACCCATTTGCTGTCACAGTGTTTGAAGATTACATCTACTGGACTGATTGGATTGACAATGCTGTGTATAAAATGAGCAAATTTGGCACCGGTGAAACCAATGCTGTTGCCTTGAACCTGAAAACACCTATGGATATCCATGTATACCACATCTACAGACAGCCTTCAAGTGAGTATCTCGACCCTTTTGTTTCGTCTTTTCGATAGGGGATTTGGTGATTATTTCACTGTTTCTGCTGCCACATTAGTTTCTTATTAGTATTTAGTGTGTTAGTGATGCTATATTTAATGGTTAATTGATCATCATGAGTTTATATCATTGCATAGCATATATATCCACTTTGTCATTCCCTGAAAGTATGAAATTCAGGTATCTTATAAAGTATTACACCAATTTAACAATCATAATGATAATGAAAAGTCATGTTTGCAAGAACTTATTTTAGTTTTAAGCTAAAACCTGTATGGCATTATATTTTTTATTAAGTTAGAGATTATAAATTTAAAATCTGACCACTTTCTTTTGCCCCACAGGAATGAATTATTGTGGCATCAATTATGGTGGATGTTCCCATCTGTGTTTGCCCATCCCACAACACGTGACTGGACACCATATAGTGAAGAAGTCTGAATGTGCTTGTCCAAATAGCATGGTTTTGGAAGATGGCTTCAATTGTGTCAACAGTAAGTACTTCATCAAACCTTTTGCCAATGAAGTACGAGCGCGTATATTATAGAAGACTGAAACATATGGTTTCTGTTGCATAAGTTTCAAAATGATATGTCACTCTTGGTAGAACCCTTTCAAAAAGCTGTGAGCTGGTATCCATTTCTACACCTTACTAATGTCAAATCCAACTATTTTTGTAACAATTATTAGAATTAAGCTGTATTTCATATATTTTATACTATGTACTCATTGACCGATGCGTCATTTGGTGTTTTATTTTCCTAAATGGGACATGTGGCTAAGATTTAGTGTGATTCTTTATGTCAAGGGAAATTCCAAGATACTCATTTTTGAATGATGGCATTTCTAATAATTTGTTGTTTTTTTTCTCCCCCTCTTAATCTTCAGGTACCAGTACTGAAGGGGTTACTAAAAAACCAGCAGCCAAACCTAGCACACCAGACACTGAAGGAAATCCAAATCGTCCAAATGTGCCAAAACTGACTACAACAAAACCTGCTGTCACACCAAAACCTGCTGTTACAGAAAAAATTACTACAGAAGTAAAGCCTGCAGAAAAAGAAACCACAGAGAAGTCGGAAGAACATACTATTAAATATGTGGAAACAACTGAGCAACCAAAGGAAACAACTGAGGGGAAAAATGTTAATGGAACGAAATTGTCTTCAGAAGGCTCTGGGTCACCCATTGGTCATGTGGCAGGAATTGCTGTTGCCGTCATTTTGGGAGTTTCACTTTGTCTGGGAATTGTAAGTACATCTGTCTACAAGGATAGTGATTTCTGTATTTTCGTTGACTGCTAGATGACCATTTATATTTGGCATCAATTCAGGTTATAAGACTTCATGGGATGAGTGTCAAACATTAGTGTTTGGGGACATTCCTCTGAGAAATTGGAACTCATTAATTCATAGCAAATTCTGAAACAACTTTTTTACCTTAGCATTTTTAGTTAATTATATTTTGTTGTAAGTCGTCTTCATATAATTCCGTTTGAATTAAATCCAAAATAAGTGTGTTAAAAAAAATTCAATATGATCAGGTGGGCAAAATGTGATGCATTCTATTGCTTTGAAGCATTGTATGCCAATTTAAGTTTTCAAGTTTGGGAAAATCATTTGGCAGACTCACGAATAAAGTGAAACCTTATACTTATGTTTTTTGTCTTTTTTGCAGGTTGTGTTAATTGTAGTCAGACGCTACAAGAAAAAGAATGTGAAGTCCATGAACTTTGACAATCCAGTATACCGCAAAACGACCACAGATGATCAGTTGATAATGGACAAAGATGCAGCAAATTCACGATCAGAAAGAGAGGTATGTTTTACAGGCTTTTTCAACTACCATTGTTTTGGGGTCACTTTGCTACATCTTGCGTAGTGTTTTTACATTTTTGTAATCATTAGAGATTGTGTGGCTTAGCTGTGGGAGGATTACATGATTCTTTTCAATCTTGATTTAAAATACTTCATTAGTTAAACATTATTCTTTATCTAAATTTAAAAAATCGGTTCCCCGACAGCAATTGTTTTATATCCTACAAACAGTTGAAACAAATATGTGATGTATCAAATAGAAATCATTGATCCTTGTTGCTTCATTAGAGGATAATTGATATTGTGGACATGTCAACAGTGTCATATCAGTAATGTTGATTTTAATTGGTTTTATGTTTTACCTTCTCACAGAGTATGCAACCTTTGAATGAAGAACCTGAAATTGTGTGATTTTCACAACCTCATCTACTATTTCAAAGCTTTTATCACTCATCATCCCTGCACATCATCAAAAGTGTCGGTGCCAAAATTCATTGTACAGCTGCACTATCTACTGAGATAGTGAGTCAGGGACAACTGGCAAGACACATACTTGGAAGTTCTGATGCTGGATGTAATCTTGTGAAAACGTTTGCTTCGTGAGGCGTGGATTACTCTATAACACAGCTGTCTGTCAGCTAAGTCTTATTTCACCCAAGAAGTCGGCACAGAAATACATCTATAGTTTCATGACTATGTGCCTTCAGTAAACCATCTCTTCCCAAGTATTTACCTTAAAAAAGGTATAAAGAACATGATTTTCAGTCCTCAAGTATTTACCTTAAAAGGGTATAAAGAACATGATATTCATTTTGAATACACATGTAATGATAGGTTATGGTTGTTTTGATTCACCAATTTTGAATTAAAAGTTGTTTTTTTTTGTGAAGTAATTTAAGTAGGGATAAGCTCTTCAATGAGTATAATGTACAAATATATTTTGCACCAGTATGTTGAAACCAAAAACGTAAAGACCCAGACCGGAGATGCCCAATCCATGATGGACTGGTAGATTACCAGATGAATGCTGAACCTTGAACAATACTTTCACTGATGGAATTACGGCAGTGACTGAATAGGCTGTGAATTTTTCCCCACAATAATTTGAATGTGATTATATTATTCTTGCCTGTACAATCTTGTGATGTGTAATTTGTTGTTGTTTTGAATCCTGATTTTTCAATGCAATTTGATTTTCTATCGTTTCCTTTGAGTTATGATAGGTAAGTTTATTTAGTTAATATTACATGGGGCGAGGCTTTAGTGAATCGCTTGTATTTTGAGAGTTGATTCAGCTTAAGATTAAAACAAGAAGTGCATGATTATGTTCTTGCCTTATAACTACTCATGCAAATTGCAAACTGATGCATTCCAAATTTATGCTGTTAACATGACAATTTGCAGTTCATTCTGCTTGTGTTTCTTCAAGTATAATTATTATCCCCTGGCCAAGTAGCACTGGAGCAATTAAGATATTAAAACGGAATGGAACAAGACAGATTACTATTGAATTCAGCTTTAATTTAGAATGAGCAAAATGTTTCTAGATACTTACTGCATAGCACTTTCAGCTTATAAAGGTTCTCTGCGAGATATTTTCGTGTGAAAAGTTGAAATAGATGTATTTATTAATACAAAGTTATTTCTTAATAAAAATCCATCACTCTCCCTCCATTGTTTATCATATTGTTTGGTTTCTTCCTGTCCTTATTCAACCCTCATCATCATATCCTCTCTTGTGATTCAAAGAAACGCAGTGCTAAACATTTAATGCCATAAATCATCACTATCCCTTGTATCTGACACTCCAATCTTATCAAAATATGAGATCTGCTCAATACTTATGGTGCAAATGTGTCTAATATTGAAGAAAAAGAATATAGATTAAGAGAAATCTTGTATACTTTTTTGCATGATTGTTGTGATTACAGTGGCGGCATTTTTTTTTTCATTTCATTGAGCGGTGCTGTTTATGGTGTATATGTGAACAGCTTGTGTTTCAAATGTGGCCAGATTGCTTTGGCCAGTCTCATAGGTGTTCAGGTGCAAAATTTGTTACATGAAGTAGAAATCACTTGTGGTAAATTCTCAATTTTCCTGAAGTTTTTACCTTAAATGTAAATCCTGGCATCATTTGATTTGGTTTGCAAATTTAAATTCTTAGTTTCACATGGAGACTTGAGACTGGCTTGTGAGATTGTGTGTGCATGTGTTGTAGATATGTAAATTTACCCAGAGTTGAAGATGATTGTACTGAATTGAATTGAATGCCAAGTCATGTTTTGTAGCAGGCAAGACTGTCCGCCGATGCATTAAAGTTGGTTAGATCGAAGGACATTGATTCTCATGTCCATCAAAGATCTTTAAAGAATTATGTTCCATTATATTCATTGTTTGCAGGCAATTTGATACGGAAAAAAATTGAGGCATGAAGTTGAAGTGGATAACATCTAAATTCTGTGTAGTACTTGATGACATATTATAATATACATTGATGGATTCCAAATTCATTCCTTTGCTTTGAAATGAGTGTTTTTAAGAAGTCATCTACAAGTAATCATCCAAACGTTCCTGACATGAATACAAATCTAAAGATTTGAGAAAAAAAATATTAGATTTAAAACATTTTCTGAAACCTGCATTTTAAGAAATATTTATTTTTCATTTTTTCATTTTTTTTATTATTTTTTTTGTGCTATAGATTGAACAAAGTCATGTATATATACAGTGAATATTAGTCAGTTTTAAACCTGCCGAGTTTCATCACATTTTCATTCTTGCAATGAATGCAATAAGTTGATATTACATGCTTTTCCATAGCATATCACTCATGAGATAATTTAGGTAGATTATATTAACATTCAATCTCTCAGGCCTTTAGCTGTCAAAACAATATTACGAACAAGTACATTAGAATAAATAATTTGAGTCCTATATCTCATGTGAACACTATTTTCTCTTTAGGACTGCAGAAATCAATTGGAAAGGACAGTATGTTAAAAATTATATACGTCTTTTAGTTCATTTGATTTATTTAGTGAACTGAAATTGGGCATTATTATTTATTTCAACTAGTATTAAACTATCATTTGTTGCTTCATATCATACGATTTCAATTTAGTAACAGTACTTCTACTGTTGTAACTTTATGTAAGACATTATTTTATGTTTTAACAACTCGAGGTGCGGTGCCAGGTTATTTTAATGCAAATGTTGCTGTATTAAGAATTCACAGCTTAATTTTGGTTAAAATGGACGTTGCATTATCTCAGGTTGTTTGTAGTCACCACCAACCTTACCAAACAAACTGAATCTCATTTAACTCTTATTTAAGGTACTTTTTTGTGCTTTATGTCCCCATTCGTTGTCAAAATTGTAATGCATTTTATGGTTTTTTTTTATTTTATGATGAAAAATGTTTACTTTCCGGATAGATACGTTCCAGTTCATTGCTCATGTTGATCGCATTTCTTGTTGACACTGTTTCTGAGATTGTTTATGGTGAGACGAAGAAATCTCATTTGAAAGCTCTTGTGTTGCCATTTTAATCCATTGTGTAAAAATTCATGGTTCTCATAGATTTGTTGGAGATTTGTGCATGCTTTATTAACAGTTAATTTATTTGAATGATTGATCCGTGCTTGGTTCTGAAAGATGGATGAATCTGAATGGACTGAATGACATTGACGAATTGTTGTGAAGGACTTAGTTGAGAGGAGTGACTCATTGTCAGCTTGCTCGCATGATTGTTAATGAACACTTGATGGTATATGAATGACTGAATGTGATGAAAGATTGAAAAAGATTGAGATGAAAAAAGTTGACAAAGTGAGATGAAAATACAGAAAGAACGAAATGAAAAAAAGTTTATAGAGAGAACAAGATGACACAAAGTTTACAGAGAGAATGTGCTGAAAATAGTTTACAGAGTAAGAAAGTCTACGGAATGAAATAAAGAGTTGTGAGATTGATTTGACTGAGCCATGAGGAATGTATGGTTGGAAGTTGTAAGAAGGTCAAAAAACAAAATATTTAATGTTATTTATTGAACTTTATTCTTTGTCATTGTTTGCATTAAAAGAAATGTTTAAACCAATTTATTTAATTCTTTGGCTATTTGTTTTTTAATGAGAAACTTTAGAAGGTAAGCTAGACTTGGTCTTGACCAGGTCTTTCCATTTAATGCTGAAACCACCTCAAGTAAAAATATTTAACATGAAAATAACCAGATCCTGTCAAAATTAGGGTGACAGTGACAGAGTTGCATCACTTGGGAATATGTTTGCCCTCTGGTTACTCACCTTTAATGTGGCTCTTTCAAAACTATAATTGAATAGCCCAAGATGGTCAGCCTGAAGGAGCTCAGGATCATGAGACCCCAGGTTTGGATCTTGGCAAAGCTAAACTTGAAATGCGGAGCCCTTTCAATTTTTTCCTCACTAAACTTAGGTGTGAACTAGTAAACAAACAGGCAGGGAAAGATGTTAGTATGATGCACCTAACATGCTGCTCTACTGTATGCTTCCATTTGAGTTGAGAATTTAATGACACTGCTTACTGTTTGGTGTGTCATAATGGCTTGAATGCAATGTACTCTTCTACAATGAGTCACAATCCATGACAACACTGGTCATAACCATCAAGCTGTTGGTTCAAATTCTTACTGCCTTTGGTGTTTTAAGTATCTCAAGCATGTGAGAGTAAAATCCAACTACCAATTTTTTCATCACAAGAGATGAGACAAGCCAAAGCCCACCTCCACCTGCAGGGGTTTGATCGCTGGCCTGGCATCTTTTTGAACTCCAAGGTATGGAGGCTGTCATGAGGTTAAGTCAGGAAATTATGGGCTTGCCATTGCCACATGTGATTCCCTCCGGATATAGTCCGAAGGAGGGGCTAAATAAAATAGATTGATGGGAATTGGGAATAGTTATTGGTTAAAATGTTTGCAGTTTGACATCAAATTCTCAATGTGCGTCAAATTCCAAATGCAACAGCTTTTAGAAACATTCTTATTACTTGTGCCTTTATCTCCGTCAAACTTTCTAAATATGAGGCAACCTTGTGGCATGAGGCTAGCACGTCTATTGTGGGTTCTTGTGTCACTATGATAGAGCCTCAACCTGAGTGTACACATATTATGTACCCTTCGACCTCAACTCATTGAGCAAATTAGCACAAGTGAAAGTGTCTCAAGAAGCCTTTTTTTTTTGTCCAGTAAGTCCTTTTGGTTGAATCGATTTTTGATTTTTCCTTAGAAGAGAATTAATATTTACTCCACATAGACCCATTTGATTTCCTATCATCATTCAATTCATGTATAATTAGTCTAATCTAGAACACTTAGTCGATTAGCCAAGATAAGAATTATGTGAATGGTTCTTTCTTTATCATTTCCTTTCTACCTTTCGGTGTAAGGTTAAGTGCGGACGAACTCTCGCCATTGATCTTTATCC
>JARFNW010025321.1:0-10986 GCA_031763155.1 Dirona albolineata | reverse complement strand
CCCCCCCCCCCCCCCCCCCCCCCCCCCCCCCCCCGGCGTAGGGGTAGGTTGATGGTGATTGTAGTTAGTCAGTTATGTAGCGATGATGATTATCTTCTATCTATGGATGTAATCTCGAATGGATGAGTGCTGTACATCGTGCATCAGACCATTCATGGAGATCTCCGAGTATTGAATTGAAATTATAACATTTTAGAGATACGTCTTGCTAGCTAAACATTAGAGCTATGTGGCCTTTGACAAGTAGTATTTCATTGGCTCCCTGTAATATTTTGATCTAGTCAGTCGTGTCAGCCAGCCACTATCAAATTATGGTTGCCCATTTCACCTAGATTGCGCTAAAATAAAACCCCCACCATTTTAATTATGGAATGTTTCTGTTTGCTTCAGATTATAATACCCTGGGTACGGGTCGATACAAACGTCATCTGTGTCAGTCAGTGTTTTTAACATTTATTTATTCTTTTAGAATATATCTTTCTGGGGTTATCTTTAATTAATGGTTGTTGAAAGAAAGTGTATTCGTGTTGATCAAGTAGCCCTGACCTGTATTTTAGATATCAAGCAATCGCACTGCCATGTTTGTTTGTTGTTTTTTTTTCCTCCTCTCTTTATTATCATATCACAAATTTGTATTCCATGGTTTTCCACTACGTAAAAAAATAAACTGAGATCAGGTACTAGTACTAGTATAGTAAAATCTTTTCTCTACACATTGCAAGGTTTGAAATAAATTGAAACAATGAGAGGAAACAACCTTGATCATCATCAGGGAAAAACCATCCCCTCCCCCTCGTGCATGCAACAAACATGCTCTCAAATATTGCCCCCTACCTACCCCTCGAACAAACAAACAAAAAAATAAATGTTTAAAATCCCCCCTAATCACAACACAAACGAACTTTAAAATGCCACTTATTCCTTGCAAATACCTTCTACTCCTATGTACCTTGGAAATATGAGAAATTTTAGGTTTTGTCGTAAAACGTAAAACGAAGTAAGTTAGATGTTTCTAGACTATTCACTTTCAAAACGTTTTTTTTTTTAATACAAAAAATAATTGCTGTAAGTATAAGACAAGATAAAGAATAATGGGATTTAATATTCCAACGTTGGTGCTCATGAATCGACAAATCCCTATTTCAGTTTTGAGTCGACAGGGTTCATCTGTTTTAAAAGTAAAAGAAGAGAAAAAGAAAACAAAAATGACCTTTGAAAAATTGAAAAACAAAACTTCTCGTTATCAGCTGTTCTATCAGCCTTGTTGAATTTGAAATCCCTAGGTTTCCATTTAAAAAAATCCCGGTTTAGAATTTTGCCTTCAAACAACACGACACTTGTTATATTTTAATACCGGTACCTTTAAATCTTTCCCAATCACACTTCTGTCTTCAACTCTTGCATACATAAAGAAATCTTGTAAAATTTGTTCGGCAGTACCTGTTTTATGTTGATGTGGGGAATTTACTAAGAAGATGGTTTTTGTTTTTCTTCTGTTTATGTTTCATATTTCCAAACTTCGTGATAAACGTTCCTCCTGAAATCCATTTTAGTTCGCTTTTCATACATATATATGGATTTATACATACATATATATTTAAATAAGTAACTGATCTTTATATCCACCATATTACTTTCTGCATAATAACGAAACAGTTCTACTAGAATCTTATGTATCAAGGTTTAAAAAAATTTTTTTTTTTTAACTGTTGTAGATTTTTAGTTGCATAACTTTAAATCTCTTTTAACAGTAAATATATTTGTTGTTGAAACCATTCTTGTTTTATCCATTACTTTTTGTTTGTGTGTGTGTGCGAGATATTTTCTACCCAACTGGAGTTTATTTTCCAGGTTGATTGAAGTGGAAATATTTGGGCGAGGAGATGTTGGATATTTCCACAACCTGTGCACGTATTCACAGTGCTTACGAAAACTGTTAGCACATTTTGGCACTGTTTTATTTCACATCATTCAACATCGAATTGTACTAAGAATTTGAGGTAATCAAAGGGAGTCAGTCCATGCCAAAATGTCTTATCCTAGTTAACATAAGGACTGTGTATACTGCCCCACCTGGTTACTGTGAGAGAATTGGAGTTGCGCATCTTACATGAAGATGCCAAAAAGCTGGTCTTGAACCCACTGTATTTTGTTATTGACGTCCTATGATGACCAACTGTTTATCTACTATAAGGCTTTGACTGGTTCGTTTATCGAGTCCCCTTTATACTGCAAAAAGCAGTGCAGGGGCCAGCCATGAGTCAAGCTCTGAAGGGTGTACAATGTACATGACAAATGGAAGTGAATCCAAATGACAGCGACGACTAACACCACTCATCATCTTACACATGGCTAGAAAGACTCTGCATCAGAAATTAAAGATGAGCAGGTGATGAGCCCACCAGCATTGCTTCGACTGTAGTAAAACTTATTTTGTTCTGTGAAAGTGTCAGACAGTCAAATCTGTTTAAGCAGTCATTCCTGCTAAGCTAACCACTTGATTTTTGCCATGGCTAAGGATCAAACAGTAGGTAACCGAGTGGTTAGGCTGCAAGGCTCGAGATGGTGAGATTCCAAGTTCTAATACTGATTGAGTTACTTTGGGAAAGACTCTACACATTTTTTCCTTACTTAACTTGGGGGTGAAACAAGTACCCAGCTACAGGTAGAGAAAGATAAAATATATGCACTTACCATGCTGCTCTGTTTGCTACATGGAATTGAGAAGGGCATTGTTTGACACAGACTGCTGGGGGATAAATGATGTAACGTAAAGTCTGAGCCTGCGCTTATGCAGAGGTACAGACTATAAATATAAAGATAATATACATATCTTGTCTTTTAGCATGCAAAAAGTAGAAATTGAGTTTTAAATGCGGTTGTACTGTCATCTGCCCTCCACCATTTGGCCGATGCATTGCTCACAAAAGTGAAAAGAATTATGCTCATTCTAATAATATTATAGCCAACATTTATCACCAAACAGGCAGACATTTGACAAAGAATCACCTCTAACAGCAGGGGTCAGTAGTTAATTCAAAGCACACACATTGCCAACTATACTGATAGCATTTTCAATTCATACAATTAGTTCTGTTGTGTACCGACATCAAGGGAGGGCTGGATTAGCGGATCACACTAACTCGACACAGTGACTGTGCTGCATACTAAAGGCTCAATTTAAATATTTTAAAAAATTATTCCCAGGGGGAAATTTGTCTTTAGGGTCTAATCTGAGGGTAGACCGGAATAACCCAGGCGTCAGCCGCAGAGCAGTGCCACAAAGTGGGATTTAGGTCTTTAGAAAAAAAAAGTGCTTCCAACAGGATTTGAACACGCAACCTATCGAACCAAAGGCGAGTGACTTCGCCACTGCGCCTCCAGCTCCCCCCAAAACTGGGTCGTCTCCAATAATTCCTGATATAACACACGACTTCCTTATAACAGAGAAAACCTGCTGGTCCCATCAGCCCTGTTATATCCACGTTTGACTGTACTTGTGCTATCATTATAGCCGAGGTTGATAGAATTGGATCCCGTTCAATGCAGTCCATAGTCTTATTACATGTCCCTTTGGCAAACTATGCAACAAAGTACACGGTGCCAAAAATCAAATTCAGACTCCCGATTTCAATCACCATTCAAACCTCTTGGCTACCACTCACACACCAATGAATGAATATATTAACATCCATAAATAAAACAGGTAAAGATTAATGGTTAAAATTGTAAGTACATATGTTTTATTCAAAGATTTCCTACAATTTGCAGTCTGAGAAAGCTTTGTGAGAGGGATAAAGACAAAATTAAAATATTCAATTTCAACGATAACCATATGAATGAGAGAATGAATGAAAAGACAAATTATAAATATTTAAATCTCTGATATTACTATTTGGAACCAAATAAACCAACCTGATTTGAAATTTCTAATTTGATGAAATAAAAAACAATCTGTTTTCTCAAGACATGGAAATGTTTTTAGCTAGTATGGTGAATAAAAGAAACATTTCTATGGCCTAGCTACATAAATCTAAATCAAAATAATTAAAAGTTTTAACGCGGGTATGAAAATTTAATGGAACAGTAGTAATTACACCATCAACAAAATTTTGATTATGAAATTTGAATTTTGAACACATCATTTCTAAGGATTAACGAATTATTTTAAAGGACTATTTCACGTTAAGAACTGTCTATGATAGACTATTTCTCAAGTGTATCTCAATTGTCAAAAGTTCCTCTAATTGTGACTCAAACCCAGCACTACAATAGTTACTATGCTATGGCATTTCTCCGTCTTGATATTGACGATAAACGACCACAAGATCATCAATCATTAAAAGACTAAAAATGGAAGGCCAAATGCAATTTAAAATTTTGATCTAGCCCAGAGGAAATTATATTTAGCTTTGTATATTTGTATCATACAAAAATCAATCCACTCGATAGTGAGTCAGAAAGTTAGAAAGGAATTAAGAATATTGAAATTCTTAAAAATTTTTAACACGCATAACTTTTAAATGTATTCTCCGTCTTCAATCGATGTGATAATGGAGATGCCTGACACTTTTTCTCTTTATCAATACATGAACTTTTTGGTATTACCTATGGCTGACACTATATTCCAATATAATGGAATGAAGATAAAAATGAGATTTCTGTGTAGCATTTGCAAAACCAGAAATAGCAGCAGTACAGTTATCGAACACTAATTTATTACCCACACCTTGATAATGAGGAATCTTGACAGCTCCTTTAACCTACAGTCGATTACTTCAATTACGTCTCAAATTCTAAAATACAAGAGTTTGGAGTAAATATAAGTTGAGGACAATTTTGAAACTTATTTTGGACGATGGAAATGCATTCTTTCTGTTTGCGAAACTAAGAGAGCGCTCAATATTTGAATTAGTCTCAAGTCCCATAAATTCATAAATAACCAAAGCTAAATCTTCCATCTTCCTACTCTTAGTTGTGAACTACTTCCCGCATTCAAGTTGTAACCGAGCTCCACTTTACAGTCACTCTGATACAACTATTGATCTACCATCATTACGTTGAATCAACTGTTATACCTACTACTTCATACCTTCGTATAAATTCATCATTTAACTCTCTCTCTCTCTATATATATATATATTTTTTATTTTTTTGGCTACATACTCCATGTGTGTTAACTCAGGCTTTGACTGTCTCCAACTGAACATCATGTTTTAAGGCGGAGACTACTGTCATTCAAAATATGTTATTATAGCAAAGTGCTTTATAAAGTTGTAATTTCTCAATTTTCTTCGTATTCCTTTTTATAAAGTTTGAATGAAAGTTTTTACGCCCTTCTCAACATTGTTAAGTCATAATATATCATCAAATCTAACACCTAATGGGCAACAAAGTCCATCTAATAAATAGGACTTGTAGGATAGAGCCCTAAAACCTGTGAAAGTTCCAGAGAACTATAATATAACCCAGGATTTGAACCCGGCCACTGACCACATCCCAAATCAACCGTATTAATACCCATCACTCTAGGGACTCCTCCTGTCCAAACTTGCTTTACTCTATTTATTAAGGTACCCATCAACGATCACTGCCAAAGATCAATTGTCGAATATAGAGTAGATATAGAATTATCAATTTTAACATTGTCACTCAAGTAAAGCTGACTGTAGTTAATGGAATAGTAACAGTAATAGTATGTATATTATCTACGATTTATAGCCGATAGCTTTATGCTTTATTAATGATGAAAATAACAGTAGAACTATAATATTTCCCGAATGAACCAACTTCAAGACACAATAAGCATGGAGGAAAAAGAGAGAGAGAGAAAAAAAATTGAGAGGTAAATGAATTAAATATTTCAAAAATGCTCAGAAGCCTCCACCTAAAAATCACACTTCAGTCAACGGCATGTTCGGTAGTTTAGATTAGCAAAATTCGTATACTTTATATATAAACCATATATAAAAGCATGATTTCATTTCATCCTGGCCACCATGCGTTTGGGTGGTGACCACGGACGGTACTGTACTCTTCGTGTTTAAGAGATTAATAAATAGAATAATGTGATGGACTAAACAATGATTTATATGAATAATTCTAAAATTTATCATAATTTTTTTTTTTTTGCTTTGCCTTCTTTAAACAATAGACACAAAATGTTGTATACAAGTGTTTCAAGCAGACTTGTTAGCGTTGGATGAAGAGGGCAAAATATAATATGGATATGTATAAAACAGCAGTAATTTATTGTCATGGACCGTATTAAATATAATGTATCTGTAAAATATGTAAATATGATGAATATAATATATCATTTTGCAAATATAAAACTGATTTAATAATATAGTTGTCTTTTGATTATGTACTTAAAAACAACATTAACCCCAACACCATAAACCAAAAAAAAAAACAAAAAACATAATATATATAAATGATTTAATACAACTTATCTCAAATTGGTAAAAAAAAATATTAAAAAATCAGGCTACATTCAATGTTAACCAGTCAGCAATCGCCTTGACATCTCTCGCTTTATGATTCTAAACAGTAGTCCCTCCTTATGTCTTATCAATTACAATCATTTTTCTTTCCCAAAAGCCATGGCACCTTTGAACCACCATTTGGTTAAATTCATGTGAATCAAATTCCTTCAACAGCCCCTAACACCAACTCTTCAAACAAACTTCTTTCCAAATTATTTCTTTGAATTCCCCTTATTTGCAATCACCTCCATCCAATTAAGCACTAAATAATGTGGATCAATCTCTTTGCTGACTGGTTCAAGCTGTCGTAGCCTCATGAAAAATCAGAAGCATATAATTTTTTTTCTCCAAAAAACTATGTCACCAAAAAATAATAAAAAGACAGAAACAGAAGAGAAAAAAAACCAACAAAAAAACAAAACAAAACAAAAAAACAAACACGTGTGAATCTAGAGAAACAAAACAAAAAACAAACCAACCAAAAAGATGAGAAGATATGAAAGAAAGCTGTTGAGAAAATAGGAATTGATAAAAGAGTCCTTCAAAAAAGAGACGGAAATAAAAGAAATGAAGAAGAAAATATGGAAAAAAAATTATATAACAATATACAGATCATAAACAGGAATGTCAAATCTGTTACAACCAGAGTGAGATCTTTATCCTTTTTTTTTCTCAATGTACAACAACAGGTATCAAGCATAATATTTGTCTTAAAACAACAAGACCATAACAAATAACGTGAAGGGAGGAAGTAGAATGGTTGCATACATACAACAATCTCTATGCTTTGTGACTTAGAATAGTGGAGTGTGATAGTATTAGAATTATCAGGCATAGAAATGGGAAAGCATGATGGTTTTTTTTCTTCTACTTTTCAAATATATCCATTAGTTTAGTTTGACTAAGAATAATCCTCCCCCCCCCCCCCAACTTTCAGCAATATTAATATTAAAATCATCATTATTATTATTATTATTATTATTATTAACATCATCATTATGATTATTATCATTACTATAAAATAATAATAATAATAATAATAATAATGATAATAATAGTAGTAGTAATCATAATAATAATAATAATAATAATGATAATAATAGTAGTAGTAATCATAATAATAATAATAATAATAATAATGATAATAATAGTAGTAGTCATCATAATAATAACAATAATAATAATAATAATAATAATAATAATAATAATAATAATAATAATAATAGCTTTCTTATACATTCATGACACAATATGCATAAATCCAAAATAAATGGAATCAATTTGACCTAATAATATCTCTTAAACACGTTAACATTAACACGGAATATCTAAAGTTAACATGCGTTTTCCACCTCCAAACATGAAGAACACTCTTGCTTTTACATTTCTAAAAAAGGTATTAAACCAATATACCAAATGCAGTAAGGAAATATACTTTTTTTTAAAGTTTGTATATAATATAATCAGCCAATCTGGAGGACACTCGATTCAACGAGTTCTATTACATGTTTAGAATCCGCAATTTTGATGATAGAGACAAAATGCTGGCATAATTTATAACATCAAAATGCAAGGTAGCACATGGCTCGCGACTAGCACTATCGTTTTAAAAGAAACAACGGCTCAGTTTTCAAATGATATGTCTTGCAAATTCTAAAAACTGCTGGTATTGATTAAGTTAAAAAATATGTATAAAAAAACAAACCCCGTTCTAATACACTGCTGATATGTGTCAACAACCCTAAACTTACAGTTTGCATAATGCGTGAGGAAAACGAAGAAGAGATAAAAAAAGATTGAAGTGAAAGTCTCGACTCCTTCCACCTCAGGATTAAACTGTAAAATAGCAATTGTTAAAATCTGACCAAATCTGACTTCAAATAAAGATGAATCATGTTGCCAGCATGACCAAACTCAACTCAAGGTGAACAAAGTTCATGTCCATGAAACAGAATGAAAAAATAAATCAAATACCAAACTTGATGAGAAAGTCTTTTTGTAAACGATTGAAAAAAAACCAAAAAACAAAACAAAACAAAGAAAAGTGAAATAAATCTTGGAAGAGAGAAAAAAAAAAAAAAAAAAAAAGGAATCCTTTTCTCAATTGGAAATGCATCAGAAAATTATTACGAGAAGAGTAAAATAAAACAGCATGATTATTTATTAATACAATTAGTATCGTGATCCACAAATCATAAATTTAAATTAAATAGTAACAGTTAAAAAAAGGGGGGGAAATGCATTGGTAACTGAGGAGAGCATTGAGAATTCTGAAATTGCATAACTGGTTTTGACTAGCATCCTTCACCATAAAACATGGAAGAGATAATATATAATCAACTCACCAAACCAACAAAAAATTATTAAAGAAGTACATAATTAATCAAACAAACACTGTCGGAGTGGGAAAAGGATTTAGCAAAATACAAACAAACAAACAAACAAACAAACAAAAAATCATAATATGAATGCTCACATATTGCATACTCATTAATGTGATAATACAAAGAAAGAAAAAAATAATAAAAATACGGAAAGTATGCAATGGGATTCAAATCATTTCATAATCAAAAATAAATCATCAAACATAAATCATTTATTTGACAAAGCAAAGAAATAAAATATAAATTGGCAAACAAACTAAAGTCAATTACAGATATTTCAGCGGCATCAAGAATTTGGATCTAATAAGACACACACAAAATACTCAAAGATAATGTCACCTTTTACATTTCAGTAGCTCCATGCACTCACAATTCTATCTACTACACACTACAAATTACAAAGAGCTAAGTGTGATTTCGACGTAAAGTATCAAAATAGTCCCAAGACAATCCAAATTGCCATAGCCATATAAGCAAGATTCAAGATTTTAAAGATTTTATTTACTTTTAGGCAATGGGCCAAATCAACATTTACATTAATATTACGAATCTTAAGCACAGATCATATTCTAAAATCGGGTCACTAACAAACTAGTGAAATGACTCTTCTTTGTTATATTTCTGGGATTACTGTATGGCACTTACTACCCCAGCCTTACACCGAAAGGTACAAAAGGTAAATTGATCAAGAAAGAGAAAGAAAGACTTACTACACCAACCCGACACAGAAACAAAGGTATCGTAGATTTCAAGAAAGAAAGAGAGAAAAAAAATGGACTAATCCCCTTGTGGTAAAGGCTGTACGAGTATTGTGAGGCCAAGATTCATACCGATGATTGGGGGTTACTTGCAGTCATATTCACTTTTATCATTTCCAATATAAAAATCATGAGATTCCTTTTATACACTATTAGAAAGTTGTTTGTCATGGTACTTTTTTTACTCACATTTGACCGATCTCTGGGAAATGGAAAACCCAAGCAAAAAGTAAATCCGGTACCAACAAACGCCACATGATCGGACATACTTTTGAAAATGTTTTGAAATAACACTTTTACAATATCATAAACTTCCCATTGTTATGTATTCATTAAGATATTTCAGTCAAATTGTTTAGAACCTATGTAAGATACCGCTACACCTATTTCACAATCATCACTGCACTTTCGACTAATGTCACAGAACTGAAGTGAGTACTCAATACTGTGTACTTTTGTAACACTTCAGTCCTGAAAAAGCCATAAGAATAAAATATATGTATGTATATACAACAGTAATAATAATAATAATAATAATAATAATAATAATAATAATAATAATAATGTCATGAGAAATATATATATACCCTGATCCATCAGAATGTAAATAATCAAATATAATAATAATATATATATATATATATGTGTATGAGTAAACCAACAAAAGTAGTAATACAGGAACATGTTTAGATTAGTCCAGCAGCGGTGGTCAACATTGTGATCGTTTCAGTTGAATATTCGTTGATATTGAAAAGGTTGATAGTAGAATATCATTTTGGCAATAATCAATCATCAGTCAAAGACACACACACACACACCTACACACTCACAACCCATTGCTACCGCTTCCTATCCACAAAATCTTTTGCTAACAATGAAATGATGAAGAGAGAGAGAGAGAGAGAAAGAAAAAAAGGATATGTTTCGTTGGTTCCTCCTCATAAAAAATATCTTTTCAGAAAGGAAATATTAAAACCGGTATTGTTTCTGCTGAAAGAGTAAGCACAAGGGTATAGCTAAAAAGTGTTTTAGCCAAACCTTTGTCTCACATTTCGATTTTGTGAAGAAAAAAACGTGACAATTATATATATTTATTACAAATAATTCCATTTCCTACTATCATTGCCATAAATGAAGAATTTAATAAGAATCATTCTTAAAATGTAAATTTTGTTTCCGTCCTTCTCAAGGCGTCTGATACATAATTTTTTGAAAAATACTCTGCAATTATTACAACCAGATAAATAAAACGTACAGAATGTCCAAAGTTTCATCATCTTATAATAATAATAATAATAATAATAATAATAATAATAATAATAACAATAATAATAATAATAATAATAATAATAATAA
>JARFNW010025210.1:0-14716 GCA_031763155.1 Dirona albolineata | reverse complement strand
AGAGAGAGAGAGAGAGAGAGAGAGAGAGAGAGAGAGAGAGAGAGAGAGAGAGAGAGAGAGAGAGAGCACCATGAGGTCCGAAAAGGACATTCTTTAGGTCGTTTTCTTTTATTGTTTTCTCGCTTCAGAAAACAATATAAAGATATTGTCCATGCAATGCCAACTTCATGACGTCAGCATCACTTGGTGAGGAACACGCCGCCCTCTCTCAATAATGCTGTGGAACGCCACTATCATGCGTTCACACAGCACTCCACAAGACCAAACCCTTCACGTGCCGGTCAAAAGTATAAACGTATATTATTAATAGTTTGGATGGATGAACCGTGACAAAGATGTAGACAATCTACCTTGCAAAAGTTAGGGTCTAGGCCTATACGTAATGACATTTAAAATGTTGACACATGACCCCAACTATTGTAAAACTTGGACAATTGTGTGCGGGTGAATTCCAGAGACAAAACATAAAACTAGATTTTGCAATGAAAACATCTGTTTAGGTAAATATTGTTATTATCATACACATTGCTGTAGGTAATCGGATTTTGATTTTTCCAAATTTTTAGTTTAAACAATCAATTTAATATATTTGATTTATACGTAACTGAAGATAAAAAAGTCGTTATCGTTTTTTGCTCTTCAAAATTAGGACAGACGTGTCAAAACGAGGCTGGAATACTACCCTATTTGCATATATCCTTAATCAAACAAAATAGTTTCACATGTCATACTTATATACTTTTTCAATTGACTTTGAGATGTTATTATAAAAGTTATTATATACTCATAGTATGAATCTTAAAGTATCTGAATGATTATAATTTTCATATTATCGTAAATTTAGCATTTAGACATCTTGATATATATTAATCCGCGGCTTGTCCCAGAAGCCTTCAGTAAATTGGCCACAGAAGCGAGTATTATTACAATGATGAGGTTTTCTGTGTTATGTCTATAATCAGTAACTTGCGAAGTGTGATGCTTTGGCTGAATGCTTCAAAAAATATTTTTTTCCTCTAAAATTGTGGATTTGAGTGATCATCATGTAACTCATGGAGTTGTTCCTTTGTGATATTTCCCTGTGACTGTGAATATTGTGCACAAAAAAGTGTATTATTCAATATGTTTGGCAAAATGAAGACTTTTTCACTTTGTTATCCTCAGTGTTTGTTAGTGTTAGTTGACACAGTTAATGTGTTCGACGTGAGTTAGACACTTCGTTAATCTTAATTTGAAATGATGTTTTATTATGCTGATGGACATTGTTAAATTTTTATAATGGAAGGGACCAATCATATTGTGTCGGTGAATATCGAAAGTCCAACGAGTGTGGGCTACTCGGCCGAGATAAATGAGTGTGTCAACTCAAATCCAAGTGCTGAGCAAGGTCCCGATAAAGTAAATTATGAACACACTACACATTTACACACCGGAGAAACAGCTGATTTTGTCCAAAATGAGTTAGTGTCCAATCTTGGGGGTACCCAAACCTACCCTGTCAGTGAAGATATGCTATGTTCACTGGATACTGGGTATGAGTATGACTATGATGTGGAGACCAGTTACAGTAGTGTAGATCCAAACACCAGCATTATAGAAAGCATTGAAACTGAAACAGAAAATGAATCTCAGCTCAGGTCTGTGGATAACACATCAGTTTCTTCAATGGTTGAGGCTGATGTTGAGGAGGCTGAGGAGCTGGAAGAACCAAAGAAGGAGAAATTCGACACAGAAAAACTTACATATGAGCTTCAAGTTGGATACAAGATTTTGGTAAATCTGATGGGCGCTGGGAACAGATTTGTGAACAAATTATTTCTTCATCCTGTTGATGACAACTTTCCAGAGACAACTCAATACTATTCAAAGATAAAAGAGCCTATATGGATGAACAAGAGTGAGTAGTGTGTTTGTAAGAGTATCATGTCATGTTATGTAGAGTAGAGTGTTTGTGTTTAGTCCCGACGGCTGACTATGTTTTTGTTTATACATTTGATAATGGCATTTGTCACATCATTTGTGTGTTCAATCATCGATACAACATCTGGTTTTATTTTTATTTAAAGTTAATAAAGAAGCCTTCCGAATACGAGACCCCACAATTAATGAAAACAAAAACAATAAATGTAGTGGGATTGAGACAATGGTCAGAACCTCTACTAAGCGTCTAGGCTTTAGATTAATATAATATTTTAATATATATAATAATATATTTATGCTTTTGTTTTCATTCAGCTCAGCCTTCTAATTCTACTTCTACTAAGTGTTAAACTTGATGTGAGTTGTAGTAGTAGTAGTGCTAGTGCATATATTTATGACTGAGTCTTCTTGTCATTATCATGACTTGTTTGCAAGTTCTACACATCCTGGGTCCAATTTAATTATTTCAGACAACATGCAATTACTACTACTACTACTATGACTATACTAATACTATATTTTTCATCTTTTGATTCATGATGCAACATCTTCATACTTTCCTACCTTTATTCTTGAATATGAATGTATTCATTTGCCAGAGATGCCTTTTACTTTTCTTTTTTTTTAAAAGTTGCCATCTTATTTATGTTATAAATTATAGATATATGATTATCGTCACACTTTTGTTTTTTGTAGTGAAAGACAAATTTGAAAGTCTGAAGTACACTGACTTGACTGACTTCATGGCTGATTTCAAGTTAATGATTGAAAACTGTTATCGCTTCAACGGACCTGATAATTTTGTTTCCAAGAAAGCACAGAAACTCGAGACCATGATGAAACAGAAGATTGCTTTGTTGTCGAAGTAAGTCAGTTTTTTTTTGTCAAGACACTTTTTGCAAATGTGTGCCATTTGCTTTTTTTTCTCTGTGGGCTCCAGCTCCTCTGCATCAGTACTCTGCAATTTTTATATGTTGGTTGTCCTTCTCAATCTTCCATAGACAGCACTGTGTTGGGTACCAAAAAGAAGGTTGCCACACAAGTAGTTTTGAACTGACCGCACATGTAGTACACTCTTTTCTTTCTTCTTTCTTTGTTAATCCAGATTTTCCAGAGCTCTGTATCAGGCCATGTGTACTAGTGGGGCACACACTTGCATTTAACATGCATACGTTTTACCTGGGTCTGTGCATCAATGCCTGTCCTCAGCGTCCCTACACTGTTTAATCATGGTTCTAAAGGGAACAGATATCAAACAAGCATGTTTAATAATGATTCAACAAATTACTTCTATATATAAGGGGGTTGCAGATGGCATAAAATCATAGCCCTGGGAACACAAAAAAAAAATATTGCTGATAATAGACTGATTATTTCGTGGGATGTTTTCGCCGAATCGGTGGATGACCAAGAGTTATGTAGAGTTTATGGCTAGTTCCAACCAGTATCCCAATTGGATGCTGTTCAGTTTGACTTTGAATTAATTTCCCCCCTCTGAATATTATTTTGGAGTAGAAAATGAAAAGCGGTTTTGGCACTCGTTGCCTTTGGTGGGTGGGGCATCCTATTTTTAACATGATAGAAAATTAATTCAGAATTGTTGTTTCAGTTTGTCCATGTCCGTTTATTAAATTAACCAAGCAGAAACATTCAGCTCTTTCTGTTTTGTTTAAAAGTAAAGGTAAGTAAAAATGTTCTCAACAGATCCTTGTAAAATTAATATATATCTTATTAGCCCAAGCTTGTGCACAAAGTGACAATCCATCCCCAGCTCTTGGGAGTGAGCTTGATGAAGATAATTGATGATTTATGGTTTGTGTCAAATAATGTGTTCATTTTGTCAAATGTTTAATTATAAAACAAAGTGTAGATGTGTATCAGAGCTAAGGAATGTTAAAATTTTTTATTGCCTTTTTAGATTGGAAAAATTTTTTTTTTTGGTGTAAATATTACTTTTGTCCTCTTTCATCATCAGGGATTTACGAGAAAAGCTAATGGGATCTGTTACCACAGACGATGATATGCTTGCTACAGGTAATTTAAACATCATGGAGTTATCCTGTACCTTCAGTGTAAACTTGATTACATTACATTGCATTATTCCACTTTTTTATCCCTGAAAAATAGCAGTTTTATTACTATTTATACAGACCCAATATATCATTATATTATGTATGGTTCCCAATTACAGTCTGCTCCCAGTTACATTTTGCATGATGGCTAATAGTAATAGGGTTGTCTTTGTCACCCTTGAGGTGATAATTACCATAAAATTGTTGTTTTGTCTGCCACCGAGATTGCACTTTCGCTTTGACTTTGATCCTCTATGCAGAAAGAAGGCAAGTGTCAGAACTGTCGCCAGATTTAGCATAAAGGTGTGAAAATGTGGTCTGTCTGTGTGTTTAAAATGAGATATCTGATAATGATAAGTGGATATGATTATTTTGAGATAAAACACCCATTAGTTACTGAAGTATGCCTTTGCAAAAGTTGGTTATATGATATATGTCGCATGATCTATAGACAATAGCGAAAGTGAAGTGGTGGGGTATTGATGACATCATCATTGTATTTACCATTTTTTTTCATGTTCCTGTCCTATGATAGCTGATGTTGCATTTTCTCTTTTAGCTGGTATACGTCGTCGTATTCGAAATCCTAATGCTGCAGCAGAAGATGATTCTCAAATCTTGCTGACGCAACTAAGAAGAGACAAGGCTCTACAACAAAGAGAGGACAGGAGGCAGAGGACTGAGGATAGGAAGGCAGTAGAGGCAGCCAGGATTCAGGAGATACTCTCTTGGGAGGAGGAGTTCATGGGCCAGAATATCCAGGACAGCTTGAGCACTATGTGGGAGGTTAGTGAATCATGGCATATGTATGGTGGCGGTGGAAGGTGAATATATGTACCTATGTGAGAGAGGAGTGGGTGTTTGAGGAAGTAAATGTGTGGGTCTGGGAGAGGTGGGCGTTAGTTTATGTTTGACGGTGAGTGGGTACTGATATGATAAGGCACCGGCATGCACCTTGTCCTTTCCAGTAAGGTTCCAACCCACAACCAAAAGGTACAATATGTATTGTTGTTTATAAGCAGCGTAGGGGCCAGCTATATGTCAAGCTCTGAAGGGTGCACATGACAAATTATAGAAGTAAATCCAAATGTCAATGATGACTTACACCACTCATCACCTAACACATGGCTAGAAAGACTCTGCATCAGGAATTACAGCTGAGCAGGTGAGCCCACTGCTGTTATTAATTTGAATTGAGCTTATATTTATTTCACTTTTTCTTTATACTCTATATATTGTTTTAGCACCTTAGGGCATGTTGTGTTGATTTGTGTGCTTTATAGATTTGTTATTACTATTACATTTCTATTCCCATCATTTTTTATATATTTTATATACAAATATTTGTCATTCTTCTTTTCCACAGTTGCCGCAGATTGGTCTATTTGTGTATCTATGTATGGAGTGTTTAGGTCTTGAGGAGGAAGTAACACAATACCAGCTTGAACGAGGTCTTGTGGCCCCAAGAGAATGCTCTGATTTCAGACGACTAATGACTTGTCTACTTTCTACACAACATCAGAGGAAAAGGTTTGTATTTTCAGCATATTTTATAAAGTTGGGTCATATAGTGGACATACGCATATAATATTATTTTGCTGGCAGCAACAAAGAATTGGGAGAAAGGTGTATGGTTAGTGTCACATATTCTACCATATTAATTAAAATTGCGACTGCCCTCATTCCCTTTATTTCTCTAATTCAAGTCTTTCACATACAAGTAGTATTCACTTTATTAATCAGCACTCATTACTCGCAATTCAATCATCAACTTGGTTATATGATGATACAGTAGAGTCTATTATTTGTCATTTAAAGCATCAGTCATGTATGACTTGGTGGAGAATGTTCTTAAATTCAAGAGCTGTGAAAAAGAACTTGACTTGAAACGGGCACCATGCTTCATCATTAGTCTATATATTTTTTGTTGTTTCTATATTGATTATATCTATAAAAAAATCTCTTTTGGTGTCATTAAAATATCTCGTACATATGGCTAATGTTTCCATTTGCTAAATTTTTCAAGAGATATGATACGGTCATGTAAAAAGTATTAGCATTATTGGTATTATTGTTTTCTCTACATTCAGAGATTGTAATCTCTTTCCTTGATGTTTGCAATATCTATTTTATCAATTATATATTCTCAAACAGTGTGAAGACTGTCATGCCGTACAACGTTTGGAACAAGAAATTGTCTCAAAAACTTGATGTTTTCTACAAAGTACTTTTTGACTACAATGGCAACCATCAACAGGTCTGTGTTTTTAACCCCCGTAACAACATAAAAGGAATTTATGTCAAGTTCGATAACGCATATTTCAATCAGATTGAATCTTTTAAAGCAACGACTCTTTAACACAATTTGAAAAATAAACAAACTCTATCACTATCAGATGGAAGTAAAGGAGGGGATTGTGAGGATCTAAGGTATTCTTGGTCTTTTAGATATGATATTGATATGATGCTAAGGGACTGAAAATTCTAGCCCAGACAAACTGTCTTTTAAGCAAATTAAGATGATTGGACTAATCTCTGCTGTAACGTTGGATTTATAAAGATTACTTCTTCCGGTTTCTTGTTCAAATAGATTGTGTAGATGTTTCATGGTTGGGATGAAATGAATATTCAAATCATTAATATTTATTGGCATCCTTTTTTTCCCCTTCTCTTCAGGCTTGTTACAAACTTGGATTTGATAATAGGGCATTCAAAGTGATAGGTAAGTAATAGGTAGAATTGCAAGCATTTAAAAAATTTTTTTTCACAAGTTTCACATACTTCTCAATATCTTTTTTCAAATTTCTGCTTTTCGGAAGCGAAATGTTTTTAAAGATGCATACAAATAACAATCAATAAATTTTGGTTCTTCATAGTTATTCTCATGACGTAAACTCAATTGGGTTAATGGATGACTTATTGGCTTGATATGTGATTTTGACCAGGGTAAATACTCATACTCAAAGTGACGTGTTATTAAAGTACACAAAGTAGCCTAGTTTGGAGGCTTGGTCGTTGGTAATTTTATGTATATATGTGAATAAACTTCTTGAATATGTGATGATAATATTTATGAATGTCGTTCTATAAGGAATAACATGTTAACTAGCTGTTTCCTATCCTGTGCATGTTATTATATTTAAATTTACTCAACAGGGAAGACAAATCCATTGTTGAAAAAGCAGTTTCATAAACTTAGCTTTTTGAAAAGGGTGTGGATTCTCAAAAGCTACTGTGAGCATTGTGTGGTGAGCATTAATTTTTTTCTCTTATATATTGAGATGTTTTAGCATTTTTTAAAAATAGACTTATTATATAATAGATCACTGGCACTGTTTGACCAAGACCACTCATGACAGGTTACTGCCATTACTGGACCAAAATACGTATGATAGAGGCACAACATATTCGGCTATTATATTGATTATGATTATGATGTCCTTGTTCGCAAACATTTTCTAACTATTGTCTGAAGCAGTGCAATTGTTACTTCTCAGCTGAAGTAGTACTATTTAGTCTACCTTTTATAATCATGAATGTGTAATTGGATGAATCCGTTACTTCCTAATTAATAGTATTATTATATAGATTAAAATTTTTAGTATTGGAATTTGTTATCGTTACGGAGCTGAAAATATAACAGGAACTATTCCAAGAATGGTGTTATTGAATGACATATAGATGTTAAGGCATGAAGCCAGTAACAAAAAAGTACCTTTGGTTAATTTTTTTAAAAACAGGAAAGCCAGACTTATCTACAAAAGACTATAGAAGAAGCTGAGGCTGAGCGTCCAATGGATGTGCGTGAAGTTTTGCTTGGTTCTGATGGTAGAGGTAATCGCTACATCAATTTTCCAATGTTCACTGGAAAGGATATTCGCATTTATCGATATCCCAAAATCCAGGAGCCAAGTTTGCGCAGCTTAGGTCTTGAAGACTGGTCCATGGCTGATGACAAAGTAAGTGACCTCTTTTGCAATTGAAAATAAGTTTTAATTCATGTTTGTTTCGTCTATACATATGAAAGAAAAATCATTTCAGTTACATATTTTTATATGCCTTGATCGTGCGTATCGTTATGACGTAAACTCAATTGGGTTAATGGATGACTTATAGGCTTGGTATGTGATTTTGACCCATGCTCATAGTGGCATGTTCTTAAAGTACCCAAAGTTTGGAAACTTTTGACTAGATATGTTTTATACTGCTATTTTTGCATTAGTTGTCACAATAGATACAATTAAGTATACTTTTCTTTTTTTCACCACATTATTTTTTTTATATCATCAGTTCTTCTTTCGTTAAGATGCAAAAGGCATGTCTGCCCATTCCCGCAAATATGTTCCATACACATTATAATTATAGACATCGTACAACACATTTAAATAAATTATGTGCATGATTTGTACAAGGATTGTTTTGGATATATCATGGTGTCTCATTTGCCGATTGATCCAATTAGTGTGACTCATGCTTATTTCTCTATTTCCACTTACTCCCTCAGCCATCTGCCTCGTCGTCTCGTTGTTCTACCCCTGTCAACCAAAGGCTAGGTCGTGAACCTCAATCATCTTCATTACGAGCACGGGCGATTTTACAGGCTGTAAGTGTTTAACCCTGTTTGCTTTTATTTGAAGATAAGATTAAGAAGGGACAAGTTGCCATTTTCTGCTACTATAAATGAGATTGAAATTCAACATTTTTTCAGAGCTATTCACTATGGCATGTACAATAGTAGTAATGACCTGCCAAAGCTGTGTTGACTTGAGTGAAAATATAAAGTTTGTAAATTAGCTTCAATGATTGACAGTATAAATATATATAAATAGCTGTTTTGTGCTGTCAATCAGTGAAGCTAATTAACATACTCTTAATTACTATTATTTCACTACAACCTGCATGTCAAGTTGCAATAAAGTCCACTCACTATTTGAAGCAACTTGAACTGGGCCTTCTTGAGATTAAAATCCAGTCGTTTTGCCTCAGTATTTACTTAGTTTTAGGTTTCAGATGAACAGACCAGTGTCATATATATGTATGAAGGGTTCCATGCCAAAACAGCATGAGCCAAAATGTAAAAAAATGAATTATTTCCCTGACCAGTTAGTCCATACATGTCTTTATATTTAACCATCATCATTTTGCCTCAAAAACACGCTACAAACAAGCCCCATCACCACATGGTCAAAACATTACTTTGTTATAAACGCTCTTTTGATTTATTTTTGTCCAGGCGGAATCCAATGATCCATCACCAATAAGGGACGTGGTAAGATCCAGTCCTGATCTACATGATGAAAACAGCAATTCCAACCAGGGGGCCTCTTCGGTATCCTCTGAAACGCCAGACACTGCTAAAGCTAAGGGAAGCGGTTCTTATAAGAAGAGGAAAAAATCTAGTTTCTTCACCGGGAAGCGAAAACGTCAGAAAACCGGGAGTCGCAGGGAAATATTATTGGACGAATGTGTCGACAGTCCTGGAACAGAGAAGGAAGATGACTCGAGTGTTAAAGGGGAAGACAAGGAGGATTCTCAAGGATTTAATGTGCCAAAATTCAATACCAACACACCTCCGCATAGAGATGTTGCGGGTGATAAAGACTGTGATACAAACAGCATTGGTTGTGATGTAGATAGTAAGCAAGGGATTTCGACTTCGTCCTGTCAGGCAGACAAATCGAGTCAACCCGTGTCTGCATCTTTGAGTCTTTCTTCGTCGTCAAACTATGCAACAGTTACAAACGGTGTGGAAGCGTTGCCAGTTAAAAATGGATGTGATAAGGATAATCATGTTGATAATGTTTTAGGGGTATCTAGCAATGAACCGGAAGGTGTGAATGGTATAGATGAGAAGCACAATAAAGATAACGAAATTGAAGGCGAAAAAACTAAAAATGGGAAGGCACATCATGATGGTCATGGTAAAGAGGGGAATGTATGCGATGATAGTGCTAATGTGTTGTGTGATAGTGAAAAATCTTCCTTGTGTAAAGAGGGTGATAACAAAACTAATTCATCTCAAGTGCCGGAAGGCAATACCTCGGAAGAGAAACCAGACAAAACACAACTTGCGTGTGACTTGTTAAAGACTGATCCGAAAGAGAAACCTAACGGCTTACATTTAAAAGATGGTGAAATAAACAGTTTGAAAGAGGAAGGGAATGGTGGTGAGAGTGAACCGATTGTCAAAATGGAATGTGCGGATACAGATAGTAAAGTCGAGAAGGATCCTGACTCCAAGTCAGAAAATGGGCCCGGTGTGAAGGAAGAGGTGGGAGCTGCTTCAACCGCGAAAGACGTCAAAGATGAAAATAATGAACAGCCCGATACCAAAATGGAAACTGACATCAAAGAAGAGATAAAGGAGGAGGAGGAAGAGGAGGAGAGTGATGAGGAAGATGTAAGTATTATTAGATTATGATACTAGTACTAGTGTGTGCCTTTTAGTTTAGGAGGTGTGTTGGAGAGATATGGGTATAAGTATGGGTCTGACTTTCAACATTGAGTTTCTATCCTTGAACCACATAATATGATTACATATAGGTTTGTTTATTATCTGTTCCCTTTAGTACTGTTTAAACAGTGTAGGGACTAGGTCTGTGCCTGGTCGAGGACAGTGTAAAAGAGAGAAGGCATCAATATGCAAACATATCCACGTTAAGTGCAAGTCAGTGCCCCACTAGTACACATGGCCTGATACAGAGCTGGAAAATCTATAGATCAAGATCTCTAAGGCAAGCAGGTCTACTGGGCCAAAACAATAGTTATTTTATTATGAGTTGGATTTGTTTTAATGCTTTTTAAAATAAAAGTTAATACTTGCAAAGGTTTTAAGAATATATATATATATATGATTATGATAGTTTGAACATGGAAAGCAATTTTTATGAATTTTTACTCCATTTATTATGAATGTCACTCTTCGTTTGAATATCCCCAATGTTGTTTTTTTAAAAAGAATTATTAATATTTTGGGGGTGGGGGGGGGGGGTGGGGGGTGCAGAGTGGTTGTGTGTTAGTTCACCATTTTTGTGTTAACTTGTCATTGTGAGTTAAGATCCGAAGGATAAAAAAAACCCAGTTGATCACGTTTTGAACCATCTGCCAGTAATTGAATCAGTACAGGATGGATATCAGATGTATTGTAACTGTCTTTTGTCAGTGGTGAATTTGTTTTTAGAGAGAAAAAAACAGGCACTAGCTCAATGTTATTATAATGCTTTGTAACGCAAAACCGTGAAATTACATAATTTCCAAATGTTGGATCTACAGTATTCAAGGTTCCTTGTCAGCTTAGGAATAGGTTGTAAAAAAAAATAAAAATATGATTTTGAGTGCTGCCTTGATACCTGTTTATATATTAATAATAATAATGAACTTTCCAGTTACCTGATCTTGGGCGCATTGAACTGGTGGCTGAGAGTATGGATGGAATAAGAAACCTGATGAACAAGTTGTCAAACCCGGATCCCATCAAGAGAGGCAAACGGGTAAGTCACATTCCATTCTAACCTTGTCAGAGACGGACAAGACGATGGCAGGGGTGGAGATTGGTATCATGTTTATAATTGTTGGCGGACAAGAAAAAATGAATTTGTCAGGATTGATTGGATGAAACTGGTTTTCATTTAGGCTGGGATACAATCTGCCTGTCTTTAGTTCATATAAAAATACAATGACTTAGCTAATTGTCCTCCATTACATCACGACCAATGATCTTTGAAAACGTTTAGTTTGAATAGTGCAACCATTCTGTTTTTAGAAATGCTGCAATGAAATAGTATTCACCGATTAATGATGTTTAAAAAAAAAATATTTTCTTGTATTGTGTGGGTTTTGTTCCTGATTGCATTTGAACTGCTCTGGGTACAGTTACATCGATTTTCAAAATTCCCAGGTTTTTACTCTGAGATTCCCTACTGGTAGGTTGGTGGTGAGCCTGTCGTCCAGGCGTGCATTCCGATTTTAGGTTTGTGAAAAAGTGGCAGCTATGCTAAAGACAAGGGAATTTATATGTTTATCTGCAGGTATACCCAGGTGTGATCAAACCTTGCGAGGAAGAGCTTCTTGGCAATTTGACCAGGTTTCATGATGAACTTATAAAGTACGAAAAGAGTCTGTTCAACGCTCGTGTCCATGCTCAGATCAAGCTACGCAAAGAGGTGGAAAACTACTGTGAACCAAGGGCTGAGGTGAGTCTTATATTGGCCTGTAGTTATGGGGATTGATTCAAAGAGCCATTCGTGTGGTTCCATCACATTTATACCTCTCAGTAGTAAATGCAAGCCCAGGTGGCAGCTCTGAGTTGTCCTATAACTGAATAGTAACTACTAGGGTAACAGCAAAGTGTTTACTGGTAAAATGTATGGACCTCATGGTACATTGTTGTCCAATTTACTGGTACATGTATTTGGACGCAGTGGGCTCATCACCTGCTCGTCTTTAATTCCTGATGCAGAGTCTTTCTAACCATGTGCTAGGTGATGAGTGGTGTAAGTTCTAATTGACATTTGGATTTACTTCCTTTTGCCATTTGCACCCTTCAGAAGTGAAAATGTAGTATATGTAAATATCAATTAGCTTCAATGATGTCATTTCCTGATGTCATTTCCTGATGTCATTTCCTTGTCTTATCTTATGTCATTTCCTTGTCTTATCTTTATCCTTGGGCAAGATTCTTAACTCATAAAAGTCGGTCTTTTCTCAGATGTTTGAAAGATATTTTTCATTGTCTTTTTGTTTCCTTCAATCAATTTTCAGAAAATGGTGGGACAGATGTCAGAAGAATCCCATGATTTCCAACGGAAGCAAATTGAGGAGTCGTCTGAAGGAACTCAGTCTTGATAGGGGTAAGTAAATGGCTGTTATCTGTGTCGTAATAACGTGATGTCACAGTGGGCTGATCCTCTGCTTGCCTTACAAATCTTGATCCATAGATTTCCCAGATCTGTGTCAGGCCATGTGTACTAGTGGGGCGCAGACTTGCACTTACCCTGGATACGTTTTAGCCGGGTCTGCACATTGATGCCTTCTGCCTTGTACACTGTCCTCGACCAGACACAGAGTTGGTCCCTACACTGTTTAATTACGGTTCTAAAGGGAACAGATAACAAACCATTAATCATTTCAAACGATTTATGTCGTTATTCCATTTCAGATTTTTCACTCGTTGTCTTCCTCTGTTTTTCTTTCGTAAAATCGAAATGGTACCCCATGGAGATATAATGCAGGCCTACTACTCTACGTGTGGTGCGGTCCGCATGGACATATGATGTGGGTTTATCCTACGTGCGGTCCGCGATCCGCATGGAAAAATAATGTGGGTCTACCCTACGTGCGGTCAGCGGGCCATTAAGTGTGAGCGGTCCGCAGACATAAAAAAAAATAAAAATAATAAACAACAATTTACACTTACAATACTACACCTGCCATAATATAAGAGAAAAGTCCTTTCGAGCCTTGAGGCCCATAGAGACGGTGCTTATCCCGGTTTCCGTAGCGTGAAGCGGACAGAGTGACAGTACGTCACCCTTCTGGATAGAACGCTGGTCTATTGCAGATTACTTCCCCAGCTCAAAGCTGGTACCCATTTTTACATCTGCGTCGTGTGAGGCAATTGGAGTAAAGTTTCTTGCTCAAGAAAAACAACGAAGTGACTGGGATAGGATTCGAACCCGCTGTCTGAACCACCCGGCGATCTTGCCTCTACACCTACTATATAATCAAACTAATTTATAATCAAGAGTAGTTGAATAATGTGATTTATGAAAACCACATATGTATATATATCTAAATATACTTGTTTGAAAATCAAACTATATCACTATTAGTCGAAAATTATCAATAGAATGTAATTTTGAACACATTTTATAATAAATACCGCGAGGGAATCCATGAGCATCAAGACTTGGGTTTTATCAATTATCAATTAATCTAAAAAAAATATATAAGAATATTATACGAATAATATATCCAAGTAGGTATTGATAATAATATTAATAATTCAATCACCGCTAAAAAAACCAATCCAACCAAACAAACAATATTACACGAATAATATATCCAAGTATAATCATTATTCATAATAATATCAATATTATTATATAATCACCACCAAAAACTAAAACAAAACCAACCAACCAAACAAACAACGATAAATGATAAATAGTCCAAGTTGTAGCTATCTACATACACACCTACGAAAACACCTCTATGTCTAACGTTAAGAATAAGAATATAATAATGTTATTCTACGTCTACATAATAATAACATGCCATTCTATATCATACACATAATATCTATATCTATTTCACACACTATTGATATTATATAGACGTCTATCTTCAGGGCGACGAGTCCACACTTCACACAACTGACTGACTGCACGTCGACGACGACGAGGCAATAATCACAATAATAATATCCAAGTGTATTTTCACCCACTCGTCACCGCCTCCCAGTCACAGTACAGCCCGGACACCAACCGATTGGCGGGATATGTTGTGTTGGATTATCGCCACCAAACGACGCCAAACGGGTCTTATCGTTTGCTCTCACCTTAACCCCACCACTGCCTATAGACATTACATTACAAACGCTTCAGGTACGACCTGGAATGGCTCTCTGTCTCTCTCCCTCTCTCTCTGTATCTCTTTCTCTGTCTCTCTCTCTCTCTCTCTCTCTCTCTCTCTCTCTCTCTCTCTCTCTCTCTCTCTCTCTCTCT
>JARFNW010025099.1:0-14716 GCA_031763155.1 Dirona albolineata | reverse complement strand
TCTCTCTCTCTCTCTCTCTCTCTCTCTCTCTCTCTCTCTCTCTCTCACACACACACACACACACACACACACACTTAATTCATTTTCTCCTTGCAATGCATACTTGATTATTCTTTCAGGAGATATTTATTCATATTTATATATACAGTCAAACCTGTGCTCGCGGCCACCTGCCCTGGTGGCCGCTTTCCAGGTTCGACCATCGTTTTGTCCTCTATTTTGTCACTGTACAAGGCGGCCACCTGCATAACGCGGCCAGTGACCACTATTTTAGGTACAAAAGCATTAGAACCTGACCAAGACGGCCAGTTGATCACGATGATTTACTCGATTATTCCCCTTTCCTTTTGAGCCGATCTTCGAATCATATTGCATGCCCGTCAGACAAATTACAATACAAGTGTGAACATTGTGTAACACACATCCTTATTTGTCACCAGAGATTATATCAATACACTTACCGCCCACTTGATAAGGTTTCTTGTCTCGTCCCTCATTTCCCTCAAACAATAGCATTAGCCAATTGGTGTTTACCGACAGTCATGTATCGGCCATTACTCAATCAATTAATGTGTCTAGCCATTGGATCGCATCCACCACGAAGAGACTAATATGATAATTATAAATGGCTTGATTTAAAAAACATATATGATATAGAAGTTTCACATTATCCTGTCTGTTTTATCATTCATTTTATCTATTTTTAGAGTTTGGGATGTGAACACATGCGCTGAGATCCGTTCCATTGACTTTCCGGCTGCTCCGGGTGATTTAGAATTGACGCCAGATGGCAGCATCCTCACTGTCACGTATGGACAGTTTACTGCTTTCTTCAATGCCGACACGTGAGTATGAGCTCTGGGTAAAACCGTTCTGATGTAAAAATAAAAAATCATTGTTTTGTCTCCGGGAAGAATATCAACAAGAAGGACACCATATTTTAAAAATGAAACAGAGAAAAGACGTCACATTTATCGATAGTCGGACAATGACGTCCAGGGCTGTGTTCATCAATAAGGCTGTCCTTACCAACTTGAAAATGTATCCACCCACCTATAAATAGAGCTCAAGGGACTAAAGGATGTTCCAAAAACAGATTGCAAATCCTTCAATATTTGCATCGGTTTATCGCTGGAATTCGTCCTCATGAAAATGTGGAAACAAACACTTCTATCTGTAAATTCCTTCTTTTCAAATAATAATTATTTATGTATCCTCAAAGTATTGCCCTTGATTTTAAAATAATACTCTCGAAACACGTTTTATTAACTTTTGCAATCGAAAGTATATGTTTCAAGCTTTCTTATGAAATATGACGCAACTACGCCCCAAACCAAAGTTAAAGGCACTTTCGTAGTATTTAATGAACACCCCTTGTACCAAAATCTCAACCCTAATCCTACCATATAATATTTTCTCTCACCAGGTTTGAAAAGATCAAAGAGATTCAAGCCCCCGCCACCATCAACACAGCCTCTCTCCATCCCTCCAAAAACTTCTTTGTCTGTGGTGGTGAGGACTTCAAGATGTACAAGTTTGACTACTTCACAGGGGCTGAGTTAGGTGAGAACTGGTTTTGTATTAGATAGTTCTTCTATTCTTAGTTTTTTCAATATTTTGGCGCTGGCATCGGTAACGCCAGATGTGTATACATCATGCTGTCATAAACTTTCCCTAATGGGATTGAAATAAAGTATTGTTATTTATATTATTATCATTATTATTATTGTTATTGTTGTTGTGGTTGTTATTATTATTATTATTATTATTATTATTATATCTAGAATTTCCTTTAATGTTTCCACTCTTAAATTATCATTTTTTAAATAGAGTTTCCAGAATAGCAGCAACATATATTGTCTTTGTCATTCAATAAACTACATCTTTCATGTAATGTAGCATTCATTCATAATTAACTTCTTCATTTCAATGTGCCACATAGTTTGATACTTTCAGCTTGGTTAAGGAAAGATTGATTATTGAGTCATTATTTAAAAGTCAAAAGAGTGAACTGAACTGTTATAATTGTAAAGTTATGAAAATTATTGGTTTAAATATTGTTTGTTATTTTTCCATCCCTGCCAGAGTCTTTCAAAGGCCACTTTGGACCGGTCCACTGTGTCCGATTCTCCCCTGATGGAGAGCTCTACGCCAGTGGCAGTGAGGATGGAACCCTCAGACTCTGGCAAACCACAGTTGGTTCTACCTATGGCTTGTGGAAATGTGTCACGCCAGACATTGACTCTGCTGACCCAACGCCAACGACTACCCCTTCAGCTAAAGCTGTCAAAGTTGAATCTTGATGCTGTCCACGTCGGGGGACTTACTTTCTGTTTTTGACTTGTTTGAAGGATGTAGGAATGGAACTAAGCAAGCCTATTATTCTGCATCAGTTTTCAGATGACAGAAATGATTAACTTCTGGAAAGGCTTTGTATCAAAACTGATATTTATTTCTAATCTTGTTGGCTGTATGAGTAGAATATTGCTTTTATAAATATAAGCCATCTGCTCAATCGCCTTGACTAACATTGTCATGGAACGCTACCCAAGAAATAGATTGGGTGTAAGTAAAGGAATTGAATTTGACCACGTGTTAGGCATAGGTTTCAATGGTGATATCAGGTCTAATCAACAGCATCAGGCATTTTGCTCAATGGTATGTTTGAAATTTATGCATTGGAATTAGTTTTTTAATTTAATTTTTTGTCTTTTCTTAAACGGAACTGAAATTATACTTTTTTTTTTTTTTTTTTTAGAGGAGATAGATAATACTAATTTAAAAGCCATTGATTAAAAAAAATAAAATTAACCCTGGTTAGGAACAGCATGTCTTGTTTTCATTGATGGTTGATGAGGGCACTTACGAATGATAAATTTTGTCAATAGTCTAGATGTCTTCTTGACCAGCTACCAGCTTAGTTGTTAGGTGAGAATTTGAAGGGTGGAGAGACGACCGTCAATGTATCCTGTTGTGTGTTTACGACTACATTTCATTTTAATCTGATCATTGTAGCCACACCACAGTAGATTCATGCATTCTTGCCTGATCATTCTATTATAGAGAATTACCTTCCATTCTAGTCTCACATTCTACCAGATAATTTTGAAAACGAGTTACACTTACACTTTGATAGGGGTCACAGATTTGTACTATGCTAATTATTATATTTAGTTGTTTATTTGTTTGTTTATTTATGTCTTTGGCTGACTGCCTTGGTGTTCATTGCTGAAAGTGGTATATTTTTGTTTTGATTTTTTTAAATACTTGTTATCCTGTATTCGGCCTGTCAGACACGAGGGGGAAAAAATGAGATATTGGAAGGAAGTCTTGACTTAGGTCTCAATGTTAAAGCTTGGTGCATGATGACTTCGTAAAGTTGACGGAAAGGCAGTCGTGAAAAGGAAACAGGCAATTATCTTGATGATTTTTCAAATAGATCTGATTGGCTTAAAAATAATGACTTACTGACTAAATGGCATAGGGCGTGCCACCCCCTCCCCCTCCCTTGCTGTCCAATGACCTGTATACTTGCGCCACTTCTCCCTGTCTCTTGCTTTTCTCTCGGCAGTTAGCAGTGGAATGCCACACTGTTCTCTGATGTTGTCTCACCATCATTTGCGCGGTCGTCCCCTGGCTCTCTGTTTTGAGAAGTCTTGACTGTAGCTGGCGTTTATTGCGCTGTTTTTGGCACTTCGGACAACATGGCCAAACCAACGAAGGCGTCTGGCATCTACTACAACATTCTCACTGGTCTCCGTTATTTTTATAAAGTGTCTCTTATATCATCGTTTCTGACTCTGTCTCGTTTGGCGATACCCAGAATAGCTCTGAGACATTTCATTTCCAAAGCCATTGGTGCCTGATTATCTTTGTAGTGGCCTAAGTCTCAACACCATTTATTGCTATTTGGCAGAAGGAGTCATTTGTATATTCGAATTTTAAGTTTCCTAGACAATAGGCGATATTTAAAATAATATGGTCAGGATATTCGCTGATGGTATTATGGGGACAAGATGTCAATGTCAGATATTTCATTTCCTGGTATATATATTTATTTCTATCATCTGAACAGTACTCTTCATTTACCTACAACATTTTCAAACTGAACATCTTTTGAAATGTTGCCCAATACTCTATTCAGGAAGTGGGGAGTTTTGACCCTTGTTTCCTGAACTCTCATTACACAGGAGTTGGGTTTTTTTCTCTCCTTCTTTCTATCCTTGTACCCCATGCATTGTTTATTTTCTTCTCGTCATTTGTTTCATCATATATGTCTTTTCTTCTCTATTGGTGGAGGTAGTTAGCCTTTAGGTTTTTGTTTAGTTTTCTTATCATCTGCTGATTCGAATCTGCCAGACAAGTCCTATCGCAGATGGACTTTAAACAGGACGTGCCGCCTTCCAGTGTCAAAAAGGGCGTTAAACTGAAACTTCAGACATTATTTCAAACATGACGATGATTGTGATTGTAAAATAGATAGTAGTATTGTTGCATATCCGCATGTAAATTGTATGTGAGCTACTGTGGTAATCTTCTGTGTTAATTGTGTATCAGAATTGATTTGAATGTCTTCCTGATGTGTCAGAACAAACAAACAACATTTAATAAAATATGTGTATGCCATTGCCAAAATTACAGGTTGTCATTATGTTATAATAATCATTGGTATCTTTAGTTTGTCTGCTGTTTACTTTGTCCCTTTTGTCTTTAGATAAAGGGTGGGGGTATATGTGGAAACGGGGGTGGGGGGTTCCTTTGTTTTGTTTATTATCTGTGAACTGAACGACATGTTGAAGGCTAGACATGATTATATGTGAAACTGTATTGTGAACTGACTTACTCGACTTATTGCCACCTTCCTTCTGTAGATTCATCTGGATTTTCTGCAAGAGTTGATGTGTAAATTGCCTTGACCAGTTTATTCCAATGGTATTATTATTGTTATTTAATTTGTCACTATTATCGGTGTAAATCAGTGAGGTCTTTGGTGGTCTTTAATTTTGTTGTTCTTATCATTGTCTTAAGATCTTGACTCAAAGTTGACACGAGGGATGCTTTAAATAAAAAATAAATAAAATAAAACTCCCTTTATTCATCCCAGGGGTAGATGAGAATATCCCAGGCGTCAGTCGCAGAGCAGCGCCGCAGTATGGGATCGAGGTCTTGAGAAAAAAACCTGTGCTTCCACCGGGGTTTGAACCCGCGACCTCTCGAACCAAAGGCGAGTGACTTCGCCACTGCACCACCTGGCTCCCCTTTAGGGCCTCCCTTATGTTTTGCCGGTGGTTTATTGGAAATACATAGTAGGGATTCAATAATAAAAGGTGTTGAGCTGCACTGAATTACCATGAACAATGCAAACATGATAGAAATGGGGGAACTAGCTCACCATCTGCCCACATTTAGTTAATATTCATATGCAACCAATTGTTTTTCTTCACTGCAGCTCCACAACTTCATGTGGTCTGACTGTATGACAATAATGACATGACTTATTTCTTTCGTGGATTTTGGGTGGATTAGTAGCCTACCATTTGAATTTACATCTCTAGCTACTCATAGGGTTGGAATGCAACTTTTGACTTGGGGGGGAAGGTATTGGTTTGGCAAGATTTATACTAGTGAAATGTTTATTATTATTTTGTTCGTCTTAATCTGTTTTCATTCTCATTTATATCAAATTACATGTCTTCAAGTTTGAATAAAACTTTCTACTTAAAGGACAGCAACTAAAAAATAATTAATGTTTCTCTCTTTTTGTTGTTGTTTACATTAAATCATTTCATCAAAATACATGAAGTATTTGATTTCATGTCTACAACTCTTTGTTGGTCATCACTGACTGCTGATATCTGGTTTGCTTTTTTAACCCTCACATTGCCACCAGTTTTTGACCCTAATACCGTCTGGTTGCCACCTTGTTTTCCTCGAAAAAAAATAAAAACTGATATGTTTCACAAATAAATTCACAACTCGTAAACAAAATTAGATAGCCAGTTGAAATTTTTGACACTTACTTTGTCTAGACTGTCGTCTGAATCTTTAATGTGGTGATAATCAGTGGTATTTGTGGTTTGCTCATTGTCATTCATAATTTCAAGCTTGTTTTAATGAGAGAAAAAATAAGGGCCGGTGAAGAAAAGCAACAAAAAAAAAAAGAGTTAAATGTTTAAAAAATTATTTTAATACATTGCAACTTCCGAATAATGACATCGCCCGGGACTGGAAAATTATGTTGTTATCCAGGGGTGTCGTTATTCCGAGGTTTTCAAGATGGCGGAAAAAGGGGGCGTGGTGAGACCCATGAATAGACCGATGCGATGCGCGGACCAGTGCCTGTGATAAGACACATCCCAACCACGTTAGAATGTCGTTGGCTATGAATAGGCTCAAGTAGGACATCTCATTGGTCGGAAAATAAGCGTTTTGATTGGCTAAGAGTACGAGATAATGCTAATTGAAAACGAGGTTGTCTACTTCGCTAGATTTTAAAAATCAAATGTCGGTGTCAATTGCCGATTATCGCTATATCGATGTCGCTAAACAGGGGTTTTACTCAAATGTATGTTGCTATTTTGGGGTTTTTATTACTAATAATATATAGCCAAAAAATTGGGTCCAGAGGTCAATGTCGCTATCCAGGGGGTGTCGTTATCCAGAAGTTGCACGAGTTTAATGGTGAAAGTAGGTCGACTACAAAGGGAAGCCACTCACAAAATTCCTGCGGTTCATACTTTTCTGCATTCACATTTTAATTGCATCAATGTGTGATTACGACTGCGCACATAGGTGGCAAAGTAAGGGTCAAGTTTAATTCTAGTGGCCAATATTCTCTGAGAAAAGTTGTTTTTAAAAAATCTTGTCATTAGATGAGTGAATGTAATTTATTTTCTGCTACATTCATTTGTCCAATTGACAATATACATCATCCCACTACTTTTTTGTTTGTTATAAATAACACAAACATGCAAGCTTGAACACTGGAACAGGACAAATTTTACACCAAAACAAAAAACCAAAACCAAATTCACTTGTTGTTTGTCTACCACACTTTATTTATCACAGGCTAAATACACACAAGAATACAAACTCCAACAATAAAATTCTTTTATCTGTAAAAGTTAAAAGCTTCATAGTACACAATACAATTATAAATAGATTATTATAACAAATTGAGAGTAAATACTGCCTTATTGCTTTGAGATAATATTGTGTTAGAAAAAATGATGGTGCCATAAAAATGAATAGTATTATTTCAAGGACAAAAATAACACTACTGTTTCATTTCCAATCAAATCAAACGTTTCATTTCCAATCAAATCAAACACATAGAAATTCAATTATGAACTTTCATAAATATATATAAACAAAAAATTAAGAAAGTAGACTTGTATCACTTGTCACTTGAGTTTGGAAGCTTTGCAATATAGTAGTAACATAAGGTTTTCCATTACTGTTGACTGGACAGAACCTCATCAGCACTTAGCACTAATAAAGGCAGGGACAGAAATAATAATATACCCTCTAACTCGGATGCAACAAAACTCTAAGGATGACCATAGTTATAACTATCTGCATAAAATAAATTTGCAATTGCGACAAAAAATGTTAGATTTTACATGTCCATATGTATATTTCAAAGTAAGCATTTCAAGTGAGTGTAAGTTATTATAATCTGTGGATCTGTAGGGGAAGGTGTGGACTCGCCAAAGTTTAAGAAGAGAGGATAGGGTCCAACTTGGGAAATGTTTACGGATTGCTTGAAGAAGCAGAGATTTTAATATGGGAGATTGTAAGATGTGGCGATGCTTGAAGTGTTTATTGTTTATTGAGTCCCCTTTATACAGAAAAAAAGCAGTGATGGGGCCAGCCATATGTCAAGCTTTGAAGGGTGCACATGACAAATGGAAGTAAATCCAAATGTCAATGAGAGGATTTACACCGCTCATCACCTATCACATGACTAGAAAGACTACATCAGGAATTAAAGACGAGCAGGTGATGAGCCCACTGTGATGCTTGAAGTGACGACAGGAAAATCTAAATCTCTGCTAATTTTCAAGGCATGAAGAAACTAACTAATAACAGATGGTTTAACTTTACAGAGCTTCAAAATGACATTTGGTTAACATTAACAACCTTGATCTCCTTGCTATTATTGGTGCATACAACCACCTTGAGATGAAGCTGCTACCATTGGTCTGTCTGCCATTAATGGCAAGATTTATTGAGTCACTAGGCACACCTTGTCTAAAATTCCAATTTGAAAATACAAAATCGAACTGTCATCATTATTTGAGCTTTATCATAACGATATTTATTGAGCTTACATTATATTATAATGTGTGAGAAACAGGATGAAACAACCGTCGGAGATAGAAGATGAGAGGAGGGAAATGAAAGGCAAGACAGGGCCAAAAAAAAATACAATTGATTACAAATATATACAGGATATAGATTTTTTTTAAGGTACTGGAAAAGCGAAAGTCTTAAAAAAAATTATAATGACAAATGCACATTCATTTTAAAAACAAAGGTTTAAAAAAAATAATGGTAAGTATAATAAATCAAAGCATATACTTTTTGAACTCATAGTAGTCTATATAAAACTTGCGCATGAAATCAATACATTACAAATTTTACAGTATGTAATAATAGAGATTTATATTGCTTCTATCTATTAAAAGACTTTCCATTGGTTGATGATGAGAAATGCATCAAACTCTACCAGAATCGATATGTGTGAGTGAACGACCTGTAGACAAAGACACACCAATCCTTAATAACTTTCTTTGGCCATTCCCAACCATGATTAGGAAAAGGTTCTTTAAAAAAACAAGATGTGCTGGTGACAATAATTTAATAAAAAAACAACTTTTATCTAACAAGGCCTCTAAAAACAAAAATGCAATTTTCTCAAACCATATTCGGCCTTATCATCATGCCTGGCCTAATAATAAACGCGTCCCTTTACTTTTTCTTCACTTTCACACACAAAAGAGAACTGATACAAATAAAGAGGAGGGGGGGGGGGGGGGTGGGGGCACTGTATACACATAGCAAAATCAAATGTTTCCGTGTCAGTAAGGTCTTAACTGAGAAATCCTTTCTTAATTCTGAAGTATCTGCAAGGATATATTATGCCAGGGTATCTTTGGTTGGTTTATATGATGTGATTTTGACATGGAACAATACCACCTTCATTTTGGTATCAGTGACAAATTGGACTTCAATTGTCATCGACAATCAAATCAACCACAAGTGTTCACAGTTAAGATACAGTAAGACAAAAAAGCAAGGTATTTAAAGGTACTGATGATAGTTATATAGTAATATATACATCAAGGATAAGAGTAAATATTTTTGACTTCAAAATTCAGCATTTCTGAGCAAGGTTTGTGTCACCTTTCAACAAATGAATTAATTAATTAGACTGTCCTCTCATGAAATATTTCAAAATAAGTAAATCACTTAATTGCATGATGCATATTGATTAAAAAGAAACATTTTTTGTTGTTGTCACTTATTAATAACAATATAAGTTTCAATCACATACTGTAAATAATAATAATAATAATATACATTTATATAGTGCCACATCTCGACAATAACAAGCTCTGGGCACTTTACATTGCAACTGATGTTAAAAATAGATTTAAATAATGTTAAATATTACATCATAAGATAAATGTCAAAATAAAGGTGCATGCAAATAATATATAATTATTTCTCTACACTAAAGAGGGTATTGCCAACATTTGTTTATGTTTCCAAGGAGTCAGCTGATAAAGATAAAGGTAACCTGTTCTAAACGGTTGGGCCAAAATGGGAAAAGCTATGCCAGGGGAACCAGCTTGGAACGGGCCACTTTTAGTAGCAATTTGTCATCGGAAGAACAGCGATTTTAGATGCATTTTGTAATTCAATCAAATTTAGGAGATATTCTGGAGCCGTTCCTTGGACATACCTAAAAACGATTTTGCAGTGTATTCTTTCTTTCACTGGAGGCTAGTAGTGCAGCTCTCCCAGAAGAGGGGATGCCTTATCTAATCTTTTCTTTCTCATAATTATCGAGCAGTACGGTATTATTTTGAATAACCTGAAGTGGAATATCATTTCCCTAATAAAACAATAAAGAATCTCAGAATTTTCTCTGCCTCCCCTAAACAACGAGGTCAAGTTACACAGAAGAAAAATAGTTACAATTTACAAACTCATCTTATTAGAAAAAATTAAATCTATCAACTCAATTACCAATATAATGGGAAACGTTCCGCAACCATCACCATTTTGATAAAACCCTTTAGGCCTTTGCCTCTCACTTACATGGAAACAATTGCATCTACATCTCCCCATGGCAGCAGCTATATTTTATCAGTTTTTAGAACTCTCTTTTAAACTCGTCATTGGCTGAGTGGTTAGGGCTGGCCTGGAGATCATGAGATCCCGGATTCGAATCCTGTCGATGCTAGACCCAACGTTGTGCCTCTGGAAAGACCGATTCACACCAAGAATGAGGAATGTCCACAATGAAATACAACGACACTAGTATCTTCCCGTCCTCCCATTCAGCTGGCTCTAGTCAATCTTGTAAATCGATTCCTATTTTTTTTTTGACCTAACCAGTTTTATATGATTTCAGCCCCACTTTACCATTATACCATCTACCTTATCAAAAACTACAGGCAGTTAAACTCCTGTACGTTCAATGAGACTGAACAAAATGTAATAATTATTTCAATCCAATCGCTATCTATCTCCTCCTCTTCCAGCCATCATGCTTAGATTGTATAGACTATAACATTATATCTATTACTATGGTAAGACCAAAGTGACATTATAGAGAATAAATTACATGCCGTACAATTTGAAGTTAATAAACAAGATAATTGATAAATAATAAATAAATAAATAAATTCCCTTTATTCATCCCAGGGGGAAATTTGCCTTTAGGGTCTATTCCAAGGGTAGATCGGAATAACGCAGTGCAGCGGAATAATCCAGGCTTCAGCTACATTGCAGCGCCGCAAAGTAGGATCAAGGTCTTGAAAAAAATAGACAGTGCTTCCACCGGAATTTGAACCTGCAACCTCTCGAACCAAAGGCAAATGACAACCACTGCGCCACCAGCTCCCCATGTTTGAAACAACTCAATTATTTCCCATCTTTCATGAATGCACTCAACACGGCAGAATAGTTACATTTTTGTTGGTAACCTTTCAGTGGTAGGTAGAAGTAAAAGATATTTCTTTCATAAATTTCTAAAACCTTGAGATATTGTTAAACACGATCTGGCACATCTTCATCAGCATAATATAAGGAACTGTGTGACTGACTCTTTTCCTCGTCTCGGAGAAGAGATGAGCTCTCATTAGCACTCAGCGAGTCTGACGAATCACACCGGCTGACATACACATTGGAGAGGGACGGACTATCCAACGGAGTTGCTTGATCAGTCGGGGACTTGGGGTCGTTGGTGGACATGGCAGAGGCAGAGAAAAGAGACCTGTTAGAATTTGTGTTCATCTGCCCTGTGGAAAACGGTGATTGGTAACTTGAACTTCGACTAGGCACAGAGGCCTGGCTGGTTTGAGGCGAGGCAGTGTGGGAATATTTTCCATCATAAACAGATTGAGGGGAAAGAGGAAAATGACCAGTATTGGTTGGAGGGCTAAAGCCGCTTGATGCTGAGGAAAATCGGCTTGAATTTTGAGGGCCGCCAGCTTGACTCGGTCTTTTGTCAAAAATGTTGACTAAACTCCGCACAGCTGATCTTGGATTCTGAGAAGACGAGGGACTTAAGGCAGGTCCAGAGTTGGTACTGTGGCCGGTGGACGACCCCGATGTCAAGGTCAGTTTGGCCGCCAGGTGGGGATGTTCTTGCATCAAGTTCAGGCTAGTTGGTTTGACAGGACTAGGAGTGGTGGTGGATTTGGTGTGTTGGGATTTGTCATCGGGTGTCAGAGTAGTAGATGAGCCTGATGAAAACAAGAGGGTGCCCCGGTCATACCTGTCTGCCCGGGACTGGTGGTGGTACCTTCCAGAAAAGCTGGTCTCTGGACTGTCTCTGGACGGAGGAGTTGATGACAGAAGGAGCTCACAGCTTCCACCTTTGTGCAATAAAGGAGTTGCGGACAGCTTTGATGTCTTTGTTGGGCTGGATAGCGGAGACATTGAACCGTAAGGCTTGGTTGGGTTGTGGGTTGGAGAGGAGAGAAGAGAGCTCTGAGAACTGGTGGTGGAGCTGTAGGTCGGTTTGTTTTTAGAGTCGGAGGACGAACTAAAGGAGGGTTTCCTTACTGGAGACCCGTAGGAAGAGGAGCTGAAGGAAGTCTTCCTGGGGTCTGAATCGTGGTAAAATGTGTGGCCAGCGCGATGAGACGGAGAATTACGGTAAGAGAAAAACAATTTGTGGGTTGGGGAGTCGGTGGTAGAAGAGGAACTGTAAGAGACTTTTCTTGTCGGAGAGGTTTGCGAGGAACTGAAAGAAGGTTTTCTCACAGGGGAATCATTCGGAGTAGAACTGAACGATGTAATGTGGCTGGGAGATGTCTGTTCTGAGGATCCACTGAAGGAAACTTTTCTCTCTGGCGATCCTATTGGGGACTTTAAGGACATTGTCGACAAATTGGAAGCGTTACCGCCACCTTTGGTCATGTAATGGTGAACTGTAAGGTCTGGCACCAACTGTGCTTGGCTGTCTGGTTGATCATCGACGTGCATCTTTGACCGAGTCCCAGTTTTGGCTCTGGTTGATGTAGATCCTTCACTACTTGTAGGGCTTGTAACTGGTGACATATAATCTTTGATCTGATCTAGAGCAGATGGCGATTCTCTCTGGGGAGATTCTGTCGGTGACAGCAGACTTCCCGATTTCTTGGCCACTCCTCGCACCGCGTGACGTCGGCCTGGGATGAGAGAAGAGGGCGATGTTGGAGATTGCAAGGACGAGTAAGCCTTGTCTGCCCACGGCGGTGATGTGGGAGGCAGTCTGGCACCCACTTTGTCGTGTCTACTTCTACCATAATTGCTGTCGGTTGATTTCTCTTTCAAAGTCAATACGGGTGGGACGTTAGAACCTCCATTCTTCATCATTTTAACCCTGGATTCGGTATACATACCCATCTGTACATCCCCACTTTTCCTTCCTGGTGGTGACCCTGGAAACGCTGTGTTTGTTTCAGAATTATGCTGGTGAATACCCTTCTCGTATATTTTGCCCGACGCAGACATTTCATCTTTCCAGGCTGGACAGTGTTGGTGATGATCAGTTTGCATCGGCCCGCTCAAATTTGATGATTTGGATAAAACTTTGTCACCCTCATCTCTCTCGGACACATCAACCTTGACTACGTATTCCTGGGAGACGTTGGTACGGGGTCGAGTCCTGGAGAAGCTTTGCTGAGGACTGATAGAGGGACTCAAATTGGGTGATCTGGTGCGAGACATACGACCTCCTGGCCTATGCATACGGCTTGCCCGAGATGCACCAGAAGCTCTATCTGCATGGTGAGTGGACATTTCTCCTGGATCGTCATGAGACCGGGACCTTTGAAGCAGTTTGGTACGAATAGCCTGGGGATGAGTTGGAGGAATATGAAAATGATGTAATGTTTCAATCAAAACCTGTTTCATGAGGAAGAAAGACTATATTATTTTGTTTTAAAAGAGCAAAAAAAGAAAAGTTACAAACAATCAGTCCCGTGACGTTAAAATGGAAATGGTGAATTTCATGAATTTCACTATGAATATTAATTATGAACATAAATTAGACATCTCAATTTTAGATGATTGATGAAGCTTCTCTATCATCAATGCTTTTGAAACATAAGTTATTACTGTTCTGTTTGTTTATTTAGTTTTAGTATTTAACTTCCTAGCTATGAAAATGATCTTATAACATTTGTATAAAGACAGAAGATTGCTAGTAACATCACACCAAGATGCATTATGATATATTCTATCATGCGCTAAACAACACCACACTCATCAACTGGTTCAATAAAAATAAAAGTCCATCGGTGATGGATTGGTGCAATAAAAACGGGTTTTCATGACAAAATATACATCACCTGCTTCCAATGGACAAGGGTACTGGGACACTAGCCTCCTCAGATGGGATGAAAAACAAGACATTCTATGTCTGCCTTCAAGTCCATTAAAAAAAACAAACACGGAAAATAAAATTCGTAAAGAAGAGGTGGTGGTAACTTGTGGCCACTGCCCTGGCAAAAATTGTCAAGTTGGCCTTTACTAAGCTTCCCCTTCATTCTGCCCTCACTTCCGCAAGTATGGCTCAAATATCCAAAGTCAAGCAAGTGATGCCAGATGTATTGCACTTATGCACTTCTCTGATTATAGCAGTAAGACTGAGAACTGAGAGAGAGCTTGAATTTGGTCTAACACAAGACCACACATAGACGTAAGGTAGGAAATCTCAATAACACAGTTTCGGGTAAAAATGTTTCATGTTTTTTAGATATTATTTTTTAAAATCAAGCATCTGTTAGAACAATAATGGGTATTAGCTGTCCTACAAAAACATATTTTATGAAATACTTGAATTGCCGAGGAGAAAATTGACAAATAATACTATTGTCTATGTTGAATCAGATTTTATTCAATCAAAACGTTATAAAATAATGATGATGATGATAATAATAATAATAATAATAATAATAATAATAATAATAATAATAATAATAATAATAAT
>JARFNW010024988.1:0-12500 GCA_031763155.1 Dirona albolineata | reverse complement strand
GCTAGGATTAACCAAATTTGAAAGAATTTATGTAGTCTAGTACGTAAAAAAATGTCGCATAAAATCTGCTATGCTAATCAAGCGAGACGTTCGCTGTTAGACGCTGCTCGTGCGGGTAATGACAGCAACAGAGCGAAAAGACACGGAGAGTACGAAAATAAAAATGTTGTACGCTATCAGATACAGAGATACAATAATAACATTGGAATACGTTATGTAAGTAAAAGATGCAACAACAATAACATTATAATTGTTATACGCTGGGTAAGAAGGAGATGTAATCGGCGCCGTGACGAGATAATAAAATAATAATAATAATGTACATTTATATAGCGCTTATTCACGATCATCACCATGCTCTAAGCGCTTTACAGTAGCACATTTTCCTCGGGAAAGTGACGGAACATTCAACACATAATACGCCACACGCTGCCTGTTAGGCCCGATTACGATTTATGGACAAGGACAAACGCTGCTTACAACCGAGGGGACCTCCGAATTTAACGTCTGTCAACGAGGTAAGCAGGGCAAAGTGTCTTACCTAAGGACACAAGCGCCGGTGAGCAAATACATTTCATTATATTTTTTCTTTTTTTTTGTCGTTGACGGGGTCACCCGTCTATTCACTGGCCACGATTGACGTAGCTTGTCAACACCAACAGTCGAGTCGTGCTCACTGCTAGGCCACCGACGCCCCCATAAATCAGAGATAGTTGTCATTTCGTTCTTCCAAATTTGCATAGGTTCAACACACTTACTTTTATGCTTACAATTTATGTTCCCAAATTAGCTTTCACAAAGTAATTACCCTAGTTTCAATACAGATAATTTCTTCGGATTTGCCCAAAACGGTTCACACAGAGAAGAATATTTCTACAGCTAGAGGTGTATCCTCACCTTTTGACTTGAACAGAGCCTTGCGAGTGCCGTCAGGTGAAGAATTTCCCAATGCACTCTGGGGGATCGGTGGTGTAGTGGGCGTGATGACCCCCCTCGGGTTGACCAGGTTGTCCGAGGAAGGTGGCGTCTCGGCAGGCAGAGCAGACAGGAGCGTCTCCAAATGTTGTTTGCCCGGTACTTTGTCCTCTAAGTGGGTCACTGTGCTTCTGAGGAAGCCAACCTTATGTGACGAGGTGGAATAAAAAAAAAAGATATACATTCAGTACAGTAGTTAGACTCAGCCTAAGAGTCTAGTCCGCATAAAAACACAGTTTGCACAGTCATCATGCAAAACACGGAAAAAAACCTAACACAAAATGCTGTATATATATGGCGGTATTTCATAATGTTCACCGCCATTACTTTTAACTGGCATAATGTGGTACAGAAGTCGTGCAACAAATAACAACGATTGGGAATTTTAACATTCTTTATTCCCGGAAGCTAAGATTCTACATCATCTGCATACCCCTATACCCCTCTAGCTTTCAGCATTTACTTTTTTTTTTCTTTCCACAAGAAATTCAACGCCTATTGCCTAAATTGCGGCGCTGCATTGCAACTGACGCTCAGGTTATTTCTGACTTTTTTCAAAACAAACCCTATAGACAAAGTGCTCTTGTGGACAAAATAAAGACAATTTTTTTTTATTTGTTTTTTGTATAGAGAGAAGATAAGATAAGATAAGATAATACTTTATTTTCATCCCATTAGGGAAATTCGTGTATAAAAATTACAACATGTATGCATAAGATATATGGAGCATCACAGTATAAAGTATTGAAATGAATAATAATACATGAAGCATTTAATAACAACTTACCATGTCCTTGATTTCTGAGGTAGTGACGAGGACACAGGACTGGGCACACTCCTGGCTGGTGTCGGAGGATTTCTTATCCCCCTCCCTCCTCTCGTCTATGAACTCGTCCCAGGATCCCTCAAAGAACAAATCTAGCACAGACGACATGCAGCCCTGGATGGAGTTAAACAAAAACAAAAAAGAAGTAAATCATGATGTCGGAATGAAAACAGATCTACCAAAATCAACTGTATATATATATGAATGTGACAATTTGTATTACTCTCTAGCTGGAATTGGGATGGTCGTCAAATACAGATTGTACCACTTTATCACCAGTTTGTCGGTATAAATGTAATTCTACGCCTCAATTAGTGAGGCGATCAGAGTGCAACAAGTTTGCCCCAATGAAATGCTTACTATCTTTTCTTTGCAAATGTTGCAGCACAGAAGCAATTTTTTTTTTTGTTGATTAGTGTCGGGAAAAGCCTCTGAAATAATATATCTTGAAGCATTGTCAATAATATTTTATGCATCATTTGTTATGATTCAACTTTTCAATAACAATATCTATCATAATATAAAATATAAAAGTCAACTGATCAACTCCTATACATAATATGTATGTATATCATGAAATTTGACAAAACCACAACTAAATACTTCATGACAACACTAGATCGAACCTTTCTTTCTTTCTTTCTTCCGTCCCTTCTTTCATTCTTTTGTTCCCTCCTCCCTTCCTTCCTTCTTGCTTCCTCCCTTCCTTCCTTCTTTTTCTTCTTTCCCTTCCTCCCTTTCTTTCTTTCTTTATCAATACCTACTTGTACCTTTCAGTGCTAGGTTTGAAATAGACCTACCTTATCAAATCGTCCGTACAAGTCCTGTACCTTGGGGTCTATTTCCTCCCATTGGGATATTGCTAACACTTGGATTATTTTGGCCATCTGGATCAAATCAAATCAAACAAGGGGAATGAAGGGTTTTGCCGGAGAAGCTAATAATCTCGGAATAAAGGGAATGCAAACAAAAGTTAATGGTATGATAGCTTCAAGTATAAATCTGGTGGCGCAGTGGCTAAGTCATTCGCCTTTAGTTGGAGAGGTCAACGAGTTCAAACCCTGGTGGAAGCGCTGGTTTTTTTCTCAAGACCTCGATCCCACATTGCGGCGCTGCTGCTCTGCGGCTGACGCCTGGGTTATTCCGGGTTTCCCTCAGAATAGACCCTAAAGACAAAATTCCCCCTGGGATGAATAAAGGGAATTTTTTTTATTTTTTTTTAAACCAACTGACAGTTAGTTGTTGTTTTACTCTAGGATCAAATAATTTTTATTGTATATCATTTCAATCTATTACTATCATAATCATAATAATACAATAAAATATAAAATACAAGTTGAATTATAAAAATACATCACGAAGCGCTACTTCTCAGACTACACGATAAAGATGGGTGTATAGTACCTTATCCCTGAACATAACGGTTTAACGCACATGCTCACACACTTTACATCAATCATAATTTATCCCCCAGCAGGCCATGTCATCCAATATAATATCATTCTTAACTCCAGTGAGGAGCATACAGGAACAGTAACTAACACACTGACAATATCTTTCTCTGTCCGTCGCTGGGTACTCATTCACACCTCAGTCGAGTGAGGAAAATGTGTAAATAAAGAGTCTTTGCACAGGACTCAACATCAGTAGCTTCAGCAAGGATTTGAACTCAGGATCTCTCAATCTCACGTTAGGTAGTCTAACCACTCGGCCGCTGACGCCACAATGTATGCAAAGCATATATCAACATCATTGTAATTAACAGAAGAATTTTCATACATTTTGTATACATAGCTACCTTATTCAAATACAACACTACCACTCCCTTCTCATACCAAAATCTATTAAAATTTTCCTCTCCAATTCATCTTTCAATCTGCTATTAATAAAAACAAACTACCTGTGACAAGTGACAATCAACCACTTTATCATAATAATATAAATAAAAGCAATGATCGCTTACAAATTCAAACCAAGAAAACTAACTCTCAATGCCTACACTGCAGAGCTGCATTCACTGCGGCCGATACTTGGTAATAACGGCCATTTTTTTAAAGGCCATTTTTGTTAATTCAAACCTAATATAATAGCCATCACATGACGTAGTTTGGCATGGTGGGCTGATCCCCTGCTTGCCTTTAAAATCTTGATCCATAGATTTTCTAGCCCTGTGTCAGGCCATGAGTACTAGAGGGGCACAGACTTGAACTTAACCTGGATACGTTTTACCTGGGTCTGCACATCGATGCCTTCTCCCTTTTACACTGTCCCCGGCCAGACAGAGTAGATCTCTTCACTGTTGAATCACGAGTCTAGAAGGAACAGATAACAAACAAACGTGACGTAGTACTCACTTGCATCAAGTTGTGCCGTGATATATGGCTGATAGGCACGTCGGACGTAATACCGACCGGCTCCGGGTCGCAAATGGCGGGACAGATGAACCGGTCAAAGATGAGGTCAGCGCAGCTGGTCCGAATCTCCTGCATGCTGACCTGCCCCTGTTCCGTCAGGACTCGGTACACCTGAGATATCAACCAGCCGAGACTGGCCGGAAAGCAGTGGATGTTCGACTTGATACTGTTGATAAACCTGGACGACAGCTGCACCAGTTTGTCCACGGCTTCCTTTCGGTATTGTTCTAATTTGGCCGCGTGCTCTGGCGTGCCAGACACTCCGAAGCGTTTAAGTTTTTCCTGTGGAGGAAATCGAATCAGAGCTTTGTCCGGGTCGATGTCGTAGAACCACTCATCCTCCATCAGCACCCTCATGATGGGCTCGTACAGCGCGGCCGTCAGAAACAAACGGGCCGAGAACAAACTGTCGCACAACTGCCTGTAGGCTTTGGTGAATGCTGTATTTGTGCGGCTGAACATTCTCCTGGGATTAACGCTATCAGCAACCTGTTTGTCCAGCAGGGTTTTCAATACTTTCAACACAGCCGTCTCGTCCTCTTGTTGTATACAGTTAGAATAGATAGAGGACACGGTCAGATTGACGATGTTGGTAACTTCCAGGCCTTCGCGACGATCTCCTTCCAGAATGACAGCGGCCAAAAGGCCCGGGTACTCGTACAGATATCGGAGAAGCTCTCCATATTTGGTGTCATGGTAGCTGAACACTTTATAAGAATCCACAAATTTGGTGTCTTCCAACTGGTTGTTAATGGCATACGCCTGTTAGAAAATAGATTGGGGAAAAAAAATAATTAAAACCATGAATGACAATAATAAAATATTATTTCCCTTGCCTAAAATTAACGAAGATAAGGACAAAAATATGACTGTATCATGTATAATTATTGAAAAATATAGCCACAAGCAATGTTCAAGTTCTGCAAAGCCTTGCCATCCATAGACAAGGTGATTGACCCCCGTTTCCGTATCTTGAGCAGGACAAAATTATGATGATTCATCACCCTCTGGCCAGGACTCTAGTCTATCAATCGCATATATATTATTCCTTCAGCTATGAGATGGTGCCCATTTCCATACCTGGGTCACAAGTGAGGTGATTGAAGTAAATGCATCTTTGCCCCGGTCAAATGACACAGACTTTATCAATGTCATATAATCATAACATTCTAATCAGTATAATAATAGTCATATATGATGATATTGGTGCTACTTAATCTAGTAGCTTCTTCCTCGCAAAAGCTGAGAGAAGGTGCTAGTACTAGTAGTATTCCGTATCACAGTACCAACGTCTGTGTTAAATCTAATCATAATCCATAGAAATCAAATTTCCAATCTGTATCTACAATAGAAAAAAGATAACCTGCTGAAGCCATGTTGACTTAAGTGAAAATATAGAGTGTGTATAGTAGTCACAGTGATTGACAGAACAAAACAACGACGTTTCGACCAACAGGCCTTTGTCAATCTGAATCATGATTTAAAACCAAATCTTACAGGAAGCCATTTTTTGGCGACAAGCATTAAAAAGTCAAGTAAGTCAATAAAAATTCACATAGTTTTTATAATTATTCCTTACGTCATTGTTCTCTCCTAGATTTCCTTGCTGCCAAAATTGCTGCAGGTTTATCTTCTGTCGCCTCAGGACCCATGATGAGTGGTTCAGCTGCTCGGCCAAAACTGTTATGCTGTTATACAGCTTTTGTAACTGCTCCCTTTCATTGCTGGCAAACAGACTTTCCGTTTGCAAGTGTTGACTCAACTCGAGCAGCTCGGATGTCAAAGTCATCGTGAAAACAAGTCACTGAAAAGCAAAAAACAAAAAATTTTAAGAAAACAAAAAAGAACTCAGAATGTTATTTTCTTGAAATTTTATGTCATCTAAAATTATTTTCTTTCTTTCTTTTTCAAAAGTTTTTATAATTTACATATTATTATAAAAATAACATTTCAATTTCCTGAGCGCAGTCACATCAACATTAATAAAAAAGTAAAAAATGTCTGAATCTGAATGTAATTCCAGCAACATCTCAAATCTACGAGACCAAATCAAAGAACATACACACAAAGATTTAACCACTGAATTATATAATAAGATATGATCATGGCATTCTTGATTTCATAAATGCATACAATGTTACTGGCCTACTTCTTAATTCAGTAGCTTCTAAGTCACTGAAGATGCGAGAGGATCTAGCCTTTTCAGTTTCAGTATCAATGTTTTGGTCAAATCTGATTTTTAGAATTTATGGTGTGTGTATGATCTCTATCCCCTTCAGAGTATCTGATTCTGTATGGCACACTCGCTGCAGAAACCAATACTGGCATTTTATAATTATATATATAATAGCAGCAGTGCCTGTTCACATAGCTAGTCATAGGAAATATTTTCTGATTCAATAATCGCTCTACACAACACACCAAATTGTAATCCTAAAATGTCTTTTATTTTGTAAGCGAGTATGAATAGCTAGGATTAGGATTATTTATCATGAGAATGGAAATTACTGTGACTGTCTGTAATGTAGAAGAGTCTGGATTAAATAAAAAGTTAAAGTTAAGATTACGAGGCCCTTTTTAAACTTTTACTAGTTACTGTTGGAAACATGTGAATCCGACCGAACACACACCTTCCTTGTTCAATTTCTATCGAAAAATAAAATTTCTCTATTCTGTCAACAACCCAAAAAAAAGCTGCAGCTTTATTTCTAAAAATAAAAATGAGACTTCCACAGCCAGAGACTCTCACAAACAATGCAAAATAAAGCAATTTATTAGTAATAATTCATACAAATTCTCTGAGCAAAAATATAAACAACTGAATTGAATCAATCATGTCATGATGTGGATGTACACATTCACCTGATACAAAAACAAAAACATCAACAGCTGTACACAGTACAGTAGTACTAAGTACAGCAGAGAAGAAAGGTTACTACACTGTTACTGTTACACAACTGAATGAAAACTGTTGCATCCAACTTCTTTGTCTGAGATGTGGTTATATGACTATAGCTCAACCTAAGACTGAGAATCCATATTTAATAATATATCTAGATGGCTAGACTACTCAACTATCCAATTGTTGATCATCATCATCCACATTTATCACACTCTCTTTCTACTCTACACTACACAGACATCTACACTGGCACTTGACAACTGACCACCACTGAACATTGATTGATTCTAGCAATTCCGGCGAGCGTCGATTTAGCATGGACATTGCATCGTGAAATAAAACAATAAATAAAACGCATATACCTAGACCTATTGGTAACGAATTATGACTTTTGATATAGCTGAAAGTTAGTCTGATCGATACCAATGACAGTCAGGAAACCTTGACCGTAAAATGTGAAGTCTGAAGAAAGGGGGAGGGGCTGATCATATCATCATGCGCACTGTCTTTGCAGACTCACAGCAATGGATCCAATTTTAGCAACGTAAAATAAGAACAATGTACATACCTAATGACGCCACAAGCTTTACAATTTGTAAATGATCCAATGATTTCTGAAATGGTGTTGCATTTCTATGAATGCATTCGTTTCAGTATCAACATCGACAACATCGACCATTAAAAACTAACAAACACTTTTTGCGCATGTGTTAACTGGGGAGACGTAAATATTATTTGGCAAGAATTGGTATCACAAATATTTTCAAACAAAACGATGTTGATCATTTTTGTCAATTTATATGTCCTTAAACATAAACAAAATTGTAATTACACTTCCATTTTTGATCATGTATTCATTGCATATTAAAAAAATATATCCGATCTATTTCGAGTACAAAGATTCGAAAGAGTCCCCAGCCTGGCATGAATGAATGTCAGTGGTTCGTCGAGGGGTCGTTTTCAGTTTGTCTGCGGCCCGTGGGTATATATAATAGATATATATATATATATATATAAGTAATAATATCATCATGGGTGGATATCAGTTAAATTTTACTCATGGGCCCCTGCAGAGCTTCAATGGTACTTATAACTACCCCCCCCCCCCCTCACCCTTTCCCCTTTACTACCCGTCATATTCTTCCTTTTTTCTTTTCTAGTTCATTACCGTAGCAGCTACAATTACTAACGATGAATTTCCAAAACAAAGAACGCAATAATATATTTTTGTTAAATACTGTATAATATTGTATGAAATAACATATCTGGTATCTACAAGAATCCATGTGACTCATCAGGTAGCTACCGAACTTTATTAAAAATTATTTGCGTTGGAGAGCAACTATTCAGAGATAGACATACTAATAAATTAATGTATACTAATATTTATCATAGACTCTATAGTATGGCTGTGGTCTATACACACAAGCCTCCAACCCACCTAACATAAAAGGTACGACTGTATCTTTTTATGGCCGGAGGCGTTTTGGGGTTGTTTTTTTTTTCCTTTGGAGTTGGAGAGTATGCCACAACTACAAGTTTAGGCCACACCAGGGAAATGAACCATGAAACCATGACAAACGCTGTTACTGACCGAAGAGAGATAAATAATATTATTTTATTTGTCCGTGCTTTGAACATGATGAGAATTATATATATTATGTGATGCATTTTGAGATGTTTTGACGTGGAAAGGGCAATAAAGAATACCTTTGTGACATCTATACCACCGTCATCGCCATCATCATCATCATCATCATCATCATCACCACCACCACCACCACCACCACCATCATCATCATCATCATCATCAACAACATCATCATCATCATCATCATCATCAACAACATCATCATCATCATCATCATCATTTCACTGTCAATTCATACCATTATTTTGAAACTGAAATTCGTTGAACAATATTTACCTTCACTTAATCTGAAATATATTCTCTTTATAATCGAAGTATCAAATTACGTTGTTTAACATGACAGCATTTAGCCCCAAGGGTTTGTCAATAAGTACAATCGGCCGATCCAAGAAAGAAGTCAAATCCCGCCCCCAAACCATCACCACATAAACCGAGCCAACTCTCTACCAGGCCATGTATACTAGTGGGGCTCACACTTGCACGTAACCTGGATACGTGTTAGCTGGGACTGCGCCCTTGTCAAGCGACAATTAACGAAGAACAATCCCGTAAAACATAGATTTAAAAATCACACAAGTGACACTTCTCAGTTCTCCTCTGAATAGTAACCACTAGGGTAACAGCAAAATGCTTATCGGTAAAATGTATGGACCTCATGGTACATTGTTGACCAATTTACTGATAAAGGTATTTGGGCGCAGTGGGCTCATCACCTGCTCGTCTTTAATTCCTGATGCAGAGACGTTCTAGCCATGTGTTAGGTGCCCCCTTCAGAGTTTGACATATGGCTGGCCCTGACACTGCTTATTGCGATATAAAGGGGAATCGATAAACAAACAAACAAACAAACAAGTAGCCTTGCTGTTATTTCAATTTATTATCGGTTTATAAACAGATGCCTTGTACTATATTAATCCCAAGACGAAAATTATTAGTGTTGTCAAAAAGCTCTCTGTGTGTATGTGTGTGTATGTTTGTCACTCTATAAATGGACACGTGACAATCCGTGACAGCCCGTGACAGTGACTGTCAGTCTAATGGGGCGACAAAATGCTTTCTTATCCTGGTCCACTCACCAAATAGATATCATCATCATCATCATTATTATTTTGTCCTAACAGTCAGTTCCACTCAAACCCCCTACTCCTTCACCTCCCCCTTCCTGTCCCCTCCCATTTCCCCTCTCCCCCTTTTTGGTAATTGTTTGTGGGGGTGAGGGCTTGTTTGCTGGTGGTTGTTCTTTTTTTTCTTTTTTTTTTGGGGGGGGGGGGGCGTTAGGGGATGGGAAGCTGGATATCTTAATGAGCCAGTCAATGACGTCGAATGTCCCTCGAGACCAGTCCGCCGTAACCGATTTGGACCAGGGAGATAAATGGCTAAGGGTATATAGTATCCATGTCACGTGATCCTGGATTGGGCCATCTTATACCAGACTTGTCGCAGCCATTTTGACGGCTATCTTTGATGATATTCCCTCCACCATCCTCTCACCATCCCCCATCCCCATCCTCTCACCATCCCCCATCCCCTATCCTCCTCCATCCCCATCTTCTCCCTCCCACATCCCCCATCCTCTCCCTATCCCCTCCTCTCCCTCTCCCCTCCCCTCCCCCCACCAATTTCCAAGACACACACACATTATCCTGTGACGTTCATGGTGAGACTAATGCCTGTATTATTGTCACAGTCAATTAATCCTGTCCGTCTCTCGGATGGCCATTAACACTTTCCCTCTGCTCATCTCACACTATCGTCTACAACCACTACCCCCCCCCCTCCCTAACACACACATGATACACATTTCTATAGGGAAACACGTACACACACAATACAACACACACACACACACACACATTCACACATATCCACTCACACACATAGAGAATACAGACAAACATATGGACACATATTCATTCAAACACACATTCTTACACACACACACACACACACACACACACACACACACACACACACACAGACACACACAAAAAGAATACAGACAAAACATGTGGACATATATTCATACACATAAACACACACACACACACACACACACACACACACACACAGAATACAGACAAAACATGTGGACACTCATACACACACACAATTCAGTCAAACTTGTGCATACACATTCACACGCACAGGTGAGTAGTATGTAGATAGCTAGGTATTTAGGTAGCTAGTTATGCAGGTAGCTAGGTATGTAGGTAGTTAGGTATGTAGGTAGCTATCTACATACCTAGCTACCTACATAACTAGCCACCTACATACCTGACTATCTACATATCTAACTACCTACAAACCTAGCTACCTACATACCTAACTACCTACATACCTAGCTACCTACATACCTAGCTACATACATACCTAACTACTTATATACCTAGCCTGGCTACCTACATACATGTTTGTAGTGTACGTTTGTTAAATATCTCATTTTGTATGAATAAACAAGAGTGCCTATATAGAATGTATCGATGTGTCTAATTCATCACTTCGGCCCGTTACTTAGAACGTAGCAATGTGTCTAATTTGTCAATTGGACAGTCAGTTATCTAGACTATATCGATATGCCTAATTAATCACATAAGCTAGTTATCTATTACGTATCGTTTGATTGATCATATTTGGTCGGTTATCTAGAATATATCGATATGTACAATAATTGATCCTATCGGTCAGTCATCTAGAACGTATCGATGTGTCTCATTCATCACTTTGTCAGTTATTTAGAACTGATTGATGTGTCTAATTTATCATATCGGTCAGCCTATTTGGTCAGCAGTCAATGGCCAACTGGAACGTCGTCACCCCCCCCCCCCAAAAAAAAATATTCATCCATTCCAGTCAGACACAAACAATGTCCAAATAAGGACATTCGTGACACAAGCCACAAGGGAGACAACTCGTGTACTCCCCCGTCACCGGATTAATTTGTTTTGAAGAAAGCGGACACTTCTTTTTATTTTTGTTCCAAGTCCTTCCACCATGTTTTTATGACATCATCCCATCAAACTGTTATGTTTAATCTCCCTCTGACTTTCGTCTCCATTTTGTAGTATTATATTTATTTCCTGTGCAAGTATCCGATGGTGGAATGCTTGGGCAGACGGCTTGGAGTTACAGACATCCCGGTTTAAATCATGGCAGTGCTACCAATGTTGAGTCTTTGGGAAAGACTCTATGCCCATTTCCACCCCCACCCCCTCCCGCTCGACTCGGGTGTGAAAGAGTACCCACCAACTACAACAGGTAGAAACAGAGTAATGCGGCTAACAGTCTGCGCTACTGTATGCTCGCCAGCGGCGAGTTGATATTGTATAGGGACAAACATCTCTCTGTGAAAAACACTCTTTACACCTTATGTGCTCCTTTTCCGTTCCTCTTATTTATATTCCTTTGTAGAAATGTAACAGTTGCGGCATATTACCCTCACATGTCTCAGCGTTTTTGGACTTTGACGAAGGCAGCGTAACAATAAGCATGGCCGGCCAATAGGAAGAATGGCATGCGGGGGTGGGGGGTGGGAGGGGGGAGTGACAAAGATGGAAAGAAAGAAAGAAAGATTGCAACTGAAAACGTAATTTAATCTAATGTACCTTATATATTAAGGTAATTATCACAGGCTGTTTGAGGCGAGGGACAAAACTCTCGCCTCTCTTCTTCTTTTTCTTCTTCTTCTTCTTCTTCTCTCTCTCTCTCTCTCTCTCTCTCTCTCTCTCTCTCTCT
>JARFNW010024877.1:980-13480 GCA_031763155.1 Dirona albolineata | reverse complement strand
TTGTGCAAGCTTTAATGACTGTGATGCTTAGTAAGTAAGTGAGAAATGTAGCTTTTAAAAAGGCGTAAAACTTAAAAGATTTTAGGCATTGCATGGCGGCCGTAATATATTTTGCCCTAAAACCAATACAGCTGTACCTACTTTAAGTTGGAATTGAACAATAGTGGTAAATTGTGACTAGAATGTTGGAAGTCATTATATTATTAAAGTTGTGAATCGTGTAGATTCTTTCTCCACTGTTGACCTTGACCTTTGGTAACCCTTGTGCCAGTTTTTGACTTACGTTGTTGATTTCTTTTGCCCAAGTGGCAGCTCTCAGTTGTCCTATAACTGAATAGTAACCACTAGGGTAACAGCAACGTGTTTACTGGTAAAATGTATGGATCTCATGGTACATTGTTGTCCAATTTACGGGTATAGGTATTTGGACACAGTGGGTTCATCACCTGCTCGTCTTTCATTCCTGATGCAGAGTTTTTCTAGCCATGTGTTAGGTGATTAGTGGTGTAAGTCCTCACTGGATTTACTTCCATTTGTCATTTGCACGAGCTTGACATATGGCTGGCCCCTACACTGCTTTTTGCAGTATAAAGGTGACTTGACAAACAAAGAATATACTAAAGAAACTTTCACTACTTTCAGTCTTGAAATTAAATTGGAAACATTAATTCCATGACAACACTAGCAAGTAGAAATTTTACTTAAGAAAAATTAGAAGGTCAATATTTATACCAATACCAGTCATATCTTTCCTTATTTATTGCAGGGAGAAGAAGATTTCAATAAAACATTATTGAGTGACGATGATGAAGACGACTTTACTCCCTGGAGATCACCGGTGCTCTTGAAAGTCTCCATTATCTTCATGCTGACCCAAATGACGGCCAACTTCCTGCAGGAGTGGAGCGGCGTTCACTCAGGATATGTGTCCGTTCTATCTTACTATGTAGATAAAGTTTGGCCATCTGAAATATTGGTCAGTCGTTTGGTTCAAGTCCTTGCCGTCAACACATTTTATATTTGGAGATTGTATCGGGCAGACGACTGGACATGGAATCCCTGGCTAACACCATGATCAGATGAAAGAAATCTGATTGAAAGTGCCTTTCACTTTCAGTTGTAAACCAATTTGTTTTATGGTAAAAAATATAGCCTGTTATCAACATTTTCCATCCATTTAGTGAAACGAACCAATTAAAATATATATCGTCGGTATCCGTCACTAACCGTATAAGGGCTTTGACTTTGAGGTTAGTTTTACACATTGTGGGAAAAATAAGAAGTTAATTTTGTTAAATATAAAGGTGTCAATGTCGTGCATGATTTGAACACAATGGCTACTTAGATGTTTTATTTTTGGTCACATTTTTATTTAGGATACAGATTATTCGCGACTGCCCATTTTTTTTTAGCAGATATGCAGTTAGCACCGAACACAGACGATTTATAAAATGTAAACTGCTTAAAATTGTTGTCCTATGAATACATTCCATGTAATATATTTTCATGATATCAAAAATTAGTTGTACCTGAGCCCATGTGACGCTTCTTTGTTTATTTGTACAATATTAGCTTGTGAGCTCAGAGGAGAAAGTTGTTTAGTTATTTCCGACATTTACTTCACCCTAGTGAAATCCATCTCTAAGAGTCAGATCTATCTTTGACTTTGTTCCCGAGGACTGGGCTCTTATGGGAGACTTCTGTATTTTTTGTTAGGTTAATTAAGTTGATCTCCCAATCCCAGCATATTTTAATACATAGCTTTGTATCATTTTTGCCCCTTGTAAAGTGAGACAACAGTTTTTGCATTAGGTAGTAGTAGTAGTAATAGTAGTGGAGAAAGGTTTAATGGACTGAAGTGAAATATTTTCACTGAATTGTTGTCATCATGTCACCTGATGAAATAATTTTTACTGTATTTGCCCATATTATATGTATAAAGATCACAGTAAATTTTATTATTAATTTTTACCCTACAGTGATAAAAGGAAATGGCAAAGCTTATTCTATTGTTATATTAATTGTCACTGATACCATGACGACACTACTGAGGAACAGGCAGCAGAAGGAATCTCTACAAAAACTCTTTTTTATTTCTATTATTTCAACTTTATACACCCACTTATCAAAAAGTATACTTTATCATTATCATGTTGTAGTTATATTCCAAATCAAATGTGATGGACATTTGTAAATATTTTATTTTTTATGCGTTTGTTTTTTTAGTGTAATGTTTCGTATTGCTGTATTTCGAGACAGTGTTGTTAATATTGAATACGTTTGATTAAAATTATGTAACTTTTTATATATATATTTTGCTTCAAACTTATCACTTGTTGGTATGACTTATACTTTTATTACAAAATTATATTGCTTTATCAATAAATGTATTAGTATATATTAAATGAGTATTATTAGTGAGACCATTGTTAACATTTGAGCCAAAAATATTGATTATAAAAAGCTGATAATCCGCATTTCTGGGTGATTTTGTTTAAAATATTGTTTTGTTACTGTTTGATTCTAAATGTCCCACTCTAGATGTTGAAAGGCCAGTATTCAAACCGTTTCCACAATATCCTTACTGAACATCCTTAGGTGGAGTTTACCACCCACTTCGGGCTGCATTCCCAAGCGACCTGACTCCGGCGGCCGAGACTAGCTCTACCGGTGTCTCGCTCGTTCGCAGGACCTGTCGTGGCTGGCAGTCTGGATTTTCAGCCTCTCACTTCACACCGCCCGCTCCGGACCTCTGCTGGTGTCTTGTCTGGCTCGCCACGGTCCTTCGCGAGACCCGTCGTGGCCTCTCACCGCCCGCTCCGACTCTCCGAATATATTATCCAGGAAGAGATTTAATGGATGGCACTACGTATCCATTTTGGCAGCACTTTGTTATTGACCTGGTGTTAGTGTTCTACTTCAATTGCCTCACTGAATCAGGTGTAGAAATAAGGGTCAGCTCAAAGCTGGGAGAAGTAGGCTGATTTGACTTGATTTTCACCTATTCCCATGGTAATAGCAATATTAATATGGAAACAGCACCTTCGCGTTCCAAGTATTATGTATTTTCTAAAAATCAATTACCCCCCTTAGGATGAACTCCTGTCTAAGATGTTTACAATTGCCTAACTTGATTAGCCTCTACTGCTTCTCGCCATAACTTACCCTATTTTGACCCAGTGACTTAATTACAAATCTCTCTTTGGGTCAAAAAGACCCACGAGTGATAGCATAAAAATCGGATCACTGTTTAGGGATGAAATTGCCAGTTGGATTTAGTTTGTGTTTCATACAAGGTTGGATACAAAAAATAAGTCCCTGACTCTTTATCATCTGGATAGCCTATTACTATTATTAGTATTATAATGTTAATCATTGGAAAAATTTGAATCTTTGTGGATATTTTATTGAACTAAAATTTTTGTTTAATATCACAATCACAATGTGTGGGCTCATCAACTGCCTGTCTTAAAACCATGATAGCAGAGGCAAGGTGACTAGGACAGACTCTCATGACATGAGTTTGAATCGTAGCCAATTCGTTGTTTGTTTTTCAAAAGTACCTCACTCAACCCAGGTGTATAAATGGGAACCAGCTTGCAGTTGGGGAAGTAGTCTATGACAGACCAGCGTCTTATCTGTTTTGTCACGCTGGCCACTTCACCCTACAGAAACCAGGATAAACACTGGCTCTATGGGCCCCAAGAGGACTTCTTTCTCTTTTTTTGTTTTAGGCGATTGCAGAGCAGCCATCATAGACATTTAGATTTACTCACATTAGTACCACGAAGACCACATAAACCTGCCCCAATACTTCTTCTTTCTACAGTAAAACTGAGACTTCATAAACAAACAATATACTTCACAATCATAAAGCAGGATTTTCATAATGATGCCAGTTAATAATAGTAATAGAATAGGCATGCATTTTCAAATCCTGTTTGAGTTGTGCAGACACTCAGCTCTTTACGGAACCGAACCAGAGCAACATTTAATAGGTAAAAGTAATGCCAGCTGTACTATTACAGCAATCATATTCCCCATGATGTGCAATTCCATTGAAGCCAGCCCACTCATGACATTGGTCATGCGTCAAATGTTTTTGGTCTCCAGTCTCACCAACTGACAAAAGATCAGGTTTTCTCTGGGTTCAAATTCTCGTAATTCAACATCAAATATGTATTATACAACACCTAGACATATATACATCCACTCTGGGAGCAACTGTGGGCCTACTCTGTCAAGCTGTGCATATTTTGGTTCAAATTAAAATACAATATGCCTTTGTTGACCTTGAACGACGTGTATTCATGGAGCAACAATTGGAAATACACACGGTGTCCAAAAATTATCTTTGCAATTCCAAATATCTACCAAATAGAAATGAATACATGAAGAATGACCAAACATGGCTTAAATTTCTGCAATCAAACTACACCCATCTCTTTAGCTTTACAATTTACACCTGCAGTCTCCACAAACTGTTGTACCAAGTTCACCTAGTCAGTATCTTCTCTTCTGTACTGTAATTGAACTGATTGTGAGAGGTTTTTTTTTAAAAATTCACAATTTTTTTAAAGTTGAGCATCATTACCATACTCAAAGAAACTATTGATTTCCATATATCAGCCCGTTTCATTTTCATACATGTGAATTAGTAACTGATTCACTCACATTTGAAGTTGACAATGATAATTTTTGGACACCCTGTACTACTAAAAAATACTGTTGTGATACACCTAGCAGACAATAGTTTTAACATGAGAATTGCTACAAGGGAAAGATATGCAAAAAGACAAAGACAAGTAAAGGTATAGACAAGCTATGATGACTATGACATTGAGACAAGAATATTAGGATACAACAAAACAAACAAAAATGAGAAGAAAATAAAAAATACAGATTATTCAAAGACATAAGTATTATAATAATACAAAAACAGATACAAACTCAAATATCAAAATTACAATCACAGAAACACAAATAGATTGAAACAACGTGACCAATAAGTTTTGATAATTTATTAAATGTCCAACATATTTAGATGATGCCAATCTGAAAAGAAAGAAAGAAAGAATAGAAATTATTGAATTGCAAGACAAGGGACTATTAGAGTCGACTACCTTTAAGAAATTAATGTAGACCTTATGTCACATGCCATTGTGCATTTAGATAAGACTAATATTTGAGTATTTATGATAGTTAACCTATCACAGCGCTGCGATTGCTTGCAACCAATAATTTGGATCACTTATCCTGATGTGGGCAAATGCAACTACTAGCAGTTATGTGGTTCGAGTGGATGTTACATGTACTCTGTAAATTGAATTTCATAACCAAAGAAATATCACCTTTAAAACTATTTGGAAAGTAAGAATAGTCCTTTTCACCAAGATAAAAAAAAGAAGTTTTGCTTTCTTCGTCATATAATAGGTACTTAAAATGATCTACGCTGATGCCAAAAATATAATGAGAAAGGCAATTCAGTAGTGATAGTGATATTGACATTAACTTTGAACCTCTAAACATTAATTATGATAATCTTGATGCCATGTAGGACTACAACGAATTCAATATTTCTGAATTATAATCATAATACAAGAAAATTATTGAATTAGAGTTGCGCACACAGACTCAGAGAGCTACGGTTGCTGAGGCCCAATTCATAAGGGATAACTGGTAACACCCCTGGGGTTGAGATACATTTAAAATGTGACAGTGACATATCATCTCCTCTTTCAATTTGGCCCACCCGAAATATACATTTATAATTAAAAAATTAACCTTGAATAATAGTGTAGGCACCAGCCCCATGACTGAACATGAGGACTAAAACGTTCATTGGCAATTTAAGTCATGTATCTGTATCCAAAAAGGGCATTTAAACTGACCAAGAAGGACATTTAAACTACTTTCCCAGGGACGAAACTTCTTCATTAAATAAAACTATCCTACTCACCTTATTAGCAACGTCCAATGCATCGTAATCCGAGGCCAAGCGTACATAAGCTTTCTTTTCACAATCAGGTCTGCAAGGAGGGTAGGACAAAATACAGTTAGTTGAGTTAGTGTCATGTCTCATACAAAATTTTTCTATCGAATCTGTAAAAAATCATCACAATGACTGTTATACTTTGAAAATGAAGAGACACAAAGTGAAAGAAAGGTGTAGCTATGTGTTCATAGCACAGAACAAACTGGATTATATAATCAACTGAACACCTTTACTTGAATTGACAAACTCTTCGTGATGTAAGAAAACAATTATGATTGGCCCTTACATGGCCATTGATGTCCATAATAGTCATAGCTTCCGCTATGCCTTGCCATAATCAAGTATGACTATAGTCGTAATCATATATTGCCAAGATAAAAGGTGAATAATAAAAGTATGACAGACCGATCATCGTGAGTAATGTGTAGTCGACCTACTTTCGTTGTCCAAATTTTTTTTCAATGCAATCTTCATTGTTTTAACTCATTTCCTTTTTTCACTCGCCCTTATTTGTTTCTATGTAAAACAAGCATGAAATTATGAAATAATGAGCAAACCAAATATACCACTGTTTACCACGTTATAGATTCAGACGATACGTTTAGACAAAGTGTAAAAAATTGCATCAGGCCATCTAATTTAGTTTACGCGGTGTGAATATATCTGTGAAGCATATCAACAAAAAACTGGTGGCAACGTAAGGGTTAAATAACAAAAGAAACTAGTGATTCCATTATAGCAGACAAATAGAATGCGCACCACGTCGGAATAGTGTTCATACCACGCGGCAGAGTAGATTCTCAACCCCCAAAAAATTACGTTCAAGATTCCAGACATTAATGAGTTATAATATAATCATGTAAAATAAGCTTATAAGCTTCTACCTCAACAGTGAACCCTATAATTTGTAACTCGACACAACATCGCATATTTTGGTACCGAAATATTGAAAATCATGCAGGTTAGCATCTTAAATTATCTAATTCACAAAAAATCCCCATCCCTGGTTTACTGGCATAACGAAAGAGTACAAAAGTATCAAAAATTCCACATAATGGGTAAATCCACATTACCTGACAAGGGTGTTAACCTTTGCTACTTCAATGTCGTACAGTTTCTTGACAGCCATCTTGATCATAGGCTTGCTGGCTTTCTTGTCCACGATGAACACCAAGGTGTTATTGTCTTCAATTTTCTTCATGGCAGACTCAGTGGTCAGAGGGTACTTAATCAGACGGTACTGGTCCAATCTGATATTCAGATAAGAAAATATACAGTCAACAACAAAGAATATATAATATTTAAGTACAAACAATCAACCAATAGACTAATGACTTTTAAAAAACATGCAAAATAACTAACTTTGACAAATTTATAGATAGATTATATATAATATATCTAGTCTACTTCAAGTTATCCGACATCATTCGGATAAGTGAATTTGGCTGGTGGCCAGTAGGTGCTAGCCATGTCTTATTTCAGGCCATAATTCCCAAGACTATGCTTGGCAAATGTTTAAAGCGATTCCACTTTTGCTTTGTTTCTAAGCGAGCCGAAGGCATGTTCCAGAACTGCAGCCTAGATTTAGCATAAAAGTGTTAAAATCTGGTCTTGACATCGATTGAATTGAGATTGTGAGTCGAACAAGTGAATGTTGACGTTGATATGATAAAATACCCATTTCTTCCCCAAATATTCTGTCAAAGTAAGAAGTGAATATGTCCGAGAGACTGAACATATCTATAACAATTTGATCTGAAGCAACTCGGTTGGTGGAGAGAATTAATGCTAATAAATGGGAATGGTTGTTATATTTACAAGAAGCAACTCACTTTGACTGCAATTGTCTCATCATTTATTTCTAACTAATACAGCCAGAATTGAAATTCAATAGCATATTTGTCTTAATACTATAATTATCATTATCAATTTAATGTCAGAACTTATCATGCAAAGAGCTAAATGGCATACATCAAGACTATATTTATTATTCTATCTTTGACCTCACAATGACAATCAATCAAAAGATTATACTTCTCAGTCTCAGAAAATGTTAAAAGATCAAATAAGAAAATGTTATTTTAATAACCTAATAAATGGTGCTTCACTCCCTGTGCTCTGGTTCAGGGGCAATTAAATATCCACCGTCCATTGACGGCACTATTGACGGCACTCAACATGATGTTCAGTCTATCAACAGTTAAAATAAAAATTGTAATCCACACAAAGCAGCCCTAGAATCTAGCAATATTGTTATTGATAATACTAATATAAAAGAGAATGTGAGTGGAAGCTATGCACTACTTGCACCCACATTCTGCAACTACATAATGAGAGATCAATGTCGTAATTCATAAAATGAAAAACCCTCACTTGTTCCTGTTGTTCACACTCTTCCTCGGGTATTTAGGTGTACGGGGGAGCTTGAGCAGCCTAGGTACTCTGAAATGGACGGTGGTCCTGATTTTACGAGTTCTTGACTCGTGCTGACCCTGTTTGACAGCTTTTTTGGCCTTATTGGCCTTATTTTTAGCCTTGACGACACCAGTTGAAATCTTTTGGATGGTCTTGGGTTTGGATCCAACAACCTTTGATGGCTTCATGGCTCCTTTAGGAGCGGTCTTAGGCTTGGGGGCACCTCCTTTGGGAGGGTTGCTTTTGCCCTTGGCAGGGGCCTTGCTTTCGGGCTTTGCCCCGGGCTCTGTTTAAAAGAAATCAAAGCAATTTAAAACATAGAAGAAAAGGAGTTAAAATACTTGATTCTAGGAGTAAACAAGACAGGATACTTCATAAACTTGATTATCTAACTATGACAAAGGGTCAGTAAATGTACAGTTTAGGTATATTTATCTCAGTACCAACCAAAGGACCATGCCAAATCGGTAACTGGTATTTAGGATGAATAGAAATTAACATGAACAAAAAAAATGACAATTACAAACTATCTGTACTGTGTAAAGACCACATTAGCTGGGGGAATAAATATAGACTATTGTCATTGTGTTGAATTTAGTTTTAGTATTAAAAAACACAAGCACATTGGGCTACGACTTGAGCCAATGTGTTAAGTTCTGACCGGTGCCCAAAAAATCTGAATGCCCCACCCCCAGTCTCTAGATAATTGTTTACATTTAATTTATGTCTTATGTTGTTTTCTCATTGTCACTTTGTTTGGGGTGTCAATCTGTTTTTGTTTAATTGGGCTGACGACTGGGACATATATTGAATCATCACACAGTCAGTCACCAGTCGCAGCATCGGCAGCAATCACATTCAACAAGTTATTGAAATTGAATTTCATTTTGATTCCTATTCCTATACATTCGTTATCAATTTGAAGTATTAGTATATTGGCAAGAGAGAAGTAGATAGTAAGTAGTGTAGCAGTAGTAATAATAGGGGCTAGTTACTGTCAGTTTTTAGTACACAATTGACAATACACTGAAACTGAAAAAGTTGACCAATTCTTCTTGAACAATTTCAATTATTATTAAATTTAATTTAAATAGCAATTTAGCATGTCATCAGCTTGACGTCTATGTAGACTAGAGATCTAGGCCAATTTATTTAAATATGTAGAAATTCAGAAATGTTGCCACACATGTCCAAAACAATAGTGCATCTCCATCAATACGCCCGAAAGTGTGGTTCCCTTGAGTCTAAAAATGACCATGTGAAGAAACTAAAACAAAATGGCTATCGGAATTAGGAATTTTCAGCATGTTTTGTTACGTTTATCAATTGATGATTTCACAAAGGAAGAGGATTTGAACTATTTTTAAAACAAAATGATAAAATAATTATTTGTTATTTCTCTCATAAATAATGTCAAAAATTTCACGAAATTACAAATATCAAAGCATTTCATTTCCCATACTTGCGGCAGGCTTCTTGTCTTTAGGAGCCATGTTGAGAGAAAAAGGCCGGAAACGGAAGAAATTGCCACACGTGTGCGAAAAAATATCCCACCTGCAAAAGAGTTCCTCATTAATCTGAAAAAAACAAGGGAAAATGGTATAGCTTCAAATCATAGACATGTAACAGAACAAAGAACGTTTCGGGTCTCCCCTTCATCACAAAACACAAATGAACGATAGCTCAAAAGTCAGAAAAATATGGTCCGTGCGGTCGAACGACCAACTAAAACTCTTCATTAATCTGAAGAGACGGCAGGGAAGATCACGGGTACAATAATAAACGCTTTGGGTTTCTCCTTCATCAGTTAAAAAAAAAGTCAAAACATACAAGATACAAGACATATTAATATGTATATATTAATGAAAAGACATATTAATATGTATATGAAATGTGTAATGGATAAATATTCGGTTAGAGAGATATTATGAATTAATTTGAATGTCACATGAATGTAATCATGAATCATTGCTTTGTCCGACCAGATTTCAATAGTAATCTTATCAGAATATTGTAAGATCTCTAGACCAATTCACCGATATGCTAGGCAAACGCGAATATTATGTTTCAATGATTTGAGTTAAGTTGCGAAACAATGTAAGTACATTTCGCTCGTAAACCTGCAGGAAAACAATATAAAAAATAAACCCAGACTCAAAGGAACATGGCATTATATAAGGTGAGGTGAAAATAGAGAAGAGAGGACAAGGCCAGGGATACTAATAATATAGTTCTTCATGGGTTTCGCTAGAATGCAAGAATATGATTGTTTTGTTTTCTTTCTTTGTACGTATTTCTTTTCAGATTTTTAAATATATATATTTTGGGGGTCTCTTCATTTTCTCTTTTTTTTTATTATCGAAAGGCTTTTCTTTTATGGTATCATGATTATCATTACCATTGTTGGTGTATGTTTGTTTGTTATATGTTCCCTGTAGAACGAACCGTAATTAAACAGTGTAGGGACCAACTTTGGGTCTGGCCGAGGACAGAAGGCATTGATGTGCAAACCCAAATACAAATGTATCCAGGTTAAGTGCAAATATGTGCCCCACTTGTACACATAGCCTAACACAGAGCTGGAAAATCGATGTATCAAGATTTCTAAGGCAAGCAGGGGATCAGCCCACTGTGCAAATAAACCTTGTATGGTACAAGAAGCAATACACTGTTCAATATTTCTCATATCAGAAACAGACAACATGTTATTGAAGCCTAAGGTATTCACCCAAAAGCTATAGAAACTGAGGAAGTTTTACCAAAGAGGCATTGTCGGTGTATCATTATTACTATTATCATCATCATTATCATCAATCATCATAATCATCATCACCATCATCACCATCATCATCATCATCATCATCATCATCAACATCAAAAGCATCATCAACATCGTCATCGTCATCGTCATCATCATCATTATCATTATTATTATCATTATTATCATTATTATTATTATCATTATTATTATTATTATTATTATTATTATTACTATTATTATCATCATTGTGATTATCATCATTATATATTATCATTGTCATCATCATCATTATCATCATCATCATCATCATTATCATCACGATCATCATCATCATCCTCATCGTCGTGGTCGTCGTCGTCACCGTCGCCGCTACCACCACCACTACCGCCACTATTATATAAGGGAAATAATCAAATAAATGTAACATGTAGGGCTGACGATAACGTCCCTTTCATTTCAGAGCGAATCTGCTGACACGGGGCAGAAGAAGTGGGATGAGACGGGTAACGTTACAACAAATTGAACAAAGAATATAAATAGATAAACAAACGCCTAACCCACCTGGTGTTCCCAAACACGTTGCTTGACTTTGTGATCGGACGAGAACCGGGTATGTTCAGCGTGGTATGGCTGTAGACTTTCATTACTTTTCTCAAGATGATCATAATATAACTGAACCTCTCCGGAAACGACAACGTAATATGATTTCCCCGAATGTATCTCTGTCAAATTAAATTATAAAATTACTGAACAGCGTTCTCTACACCTGCAATCTCTGTATCTCTTTCATTTGAAATGGGTCGCTAATCATCGACATAATATTATTATAATAAATAAATAGATAAATATAAAAATTCCCTTTATTCATCCCAGGAGGAAATTCGTCTTTTGGGTCTATTCCAAGGGTAGACCATAATAACCCTGGCGTCAGCCGCAGTGCAGCGCCGCAAAATGGGATGTAGGTCTTGACAAAAAAAACCAGTGCTTCCACCGGGATTTGAACTCGCGACCTCTCGAACCAAAGACGATTGACTTAACCACTGCGCCACCGGTTCCCCAAATAATGTGTATCTACGATATAAAACATGAGTCCATTAGAAATAAACAGAAATAACGATGGCGATGGGTAAAAAAGACTGAGTATAGAGTCAGCGGGGTCAGAGATTGATGTATTGTAAGGGAAATAATCAAATAAATGTTACATGTTGTTTACTGACGATAGCGTCCCTTCCATGTCATACCTATGGGAGCTTGAGAATTAATTGGTAAGACAGAAAAAAAATCATTGTTACGGTATATTAGGGGGGGGGGGGGGGGGTAATGATGGCA
>JARFNW010024766.1:0-14729 GCA_031763155.1 Dirona albolineata | reverse complement strand
CTCTCTCTCTCTCTCTCTCTCTCTCTCTCTCTCTCTCTCTCTCTCTCTCTCTCTCTCTCTCCTCTCTCTCCTCTCTCGTTCTCTCTCTCATCATCATCATCTGGTCGAGTATTCTCCTCGGATATTGATGGAACGCCAGATCTTCCTGTAACTCATGCAAGTCTTCAGCTCGCTTGTAGTCAGACCAGTGTCTTTCCTTAGCAGGTCGACGTAGTTAAGCTGTTGTCCTCCATGTTCTGAATGCCCATGGGTTGGATCCCAAAGAATGGTGTTGCTTACTGGGGCGTCCTTATGTCTGAAGCTGTGGCTGGCAAATTTCAGCCTCCTGCTGCGATTCTTCATTGATATTTTTGGGATGTTGCCATACAGATTCCGGTTTGAAACAAAATCATTACACCTTGTGTTGAAGATGGTTCTCAACATCCGGGTGTAGCAGCCATCAAGGGACTGCTGTGATTGTCCAAGCTTCACACCCATACAGCAATACCGACTCCAGAGTGGCTAGGAAAAGGTCCCTCTTCGTGTTATTTGACCGGCGAGATTTCCAGACAGCTATCATGTTGTTACAAGCTTGCCATGACAGAACCTTTCTACATTTGATCTCTTTTTCTGTTGAGTCAATCCATGATACAAGATATTTATAAAGTCTCTTTCATGGTTGAGTTTCAGCCCATCATTTGTATGTATTTCTAGCTCCCCTTGTGTGTTATACGAGAGAATCCTAGTTTCTTTGCATTTATTATCAACCCCGTCTTTTTGCACTCATCTTCTATAACTCTAGACAGCAGCTCTTGTGCTTGATCAATGTTATCAGAGATTAGGGCAATATCGTCTGCAAAGTCTAGGCCTGCGATCATTAGAGGGCCCACTCTTCTACTTTTCCTTGGTAGGATGGTAAATCCCAGCTCATTCTCCCTGCCATTTTTAGCCTGTCTGAGAGCATAGTCTAGAACTATGATAAATAGATAAGGTGCCAGTGCGTTTTCCTTGTAATACTCTCTCTAATCCAAGATAATACACGATATTATTAATTGCTAAGATGTGTGACATGATATCAAATTAATCTGTATTGCCTAATAAGGTTCGTTAAGGAAAATGATGTGATTAAGTCCTGCAGTAGCCCGTACAAGTGGAAGCTCACGAACTTGACACCACCTAACTCCCAGCAGGCCGTGTCATTCAATATCCTTTCAACTCCCTGTAGAACATACAGTAGACTAGGCTGTTAGGCTGAAGCATACTAACAAATTGACTATATCTTTATCTGCTTGTATCTGGGTACTCATCAACAACTGAGTTGAATGGAAAAAAAAGTGAAATGTGTCTTTCCCAAGGACACAACATGGGTAGTTTCGGTCAGGATTCGAACCTGGGATCTCACGAACTGGGAGGCCAGCAGCCTAGCCACTCGGTCACCGACACTACATCCCATTAAAGTACCTATAGTGGAGGGACGGGACTCCGGACGGGACAGCACACATGACAACGTGGCTCTGACAGCTTGGTTTGGTTCGTCAGACAATGGCGATTGATGCTAATCGACCAAACACTGCTTTTGGTTGGTTCGAATTATTCACCACTGACTGACGAAACAAACCAAGCTGCTAGTGTCAAGTTGGCCCGTCCTGTCCCATCCGAAGTCCCGTCCCTCCACTATAATAATATAGTGCAGAGATGATTACAAATGGCTTTCTCTTTCTTTATCAATTTCCTTTCTACATTTCGGTGTAAGTGTAAGGTATTAACACTTTTTTCTCTTTCTTTATCAATTTCCTTTCTACATTTCGGTGAAAGGTATTAAAACTGGCTAGGGTCCATAAAATACCTCATAATATTATGGTGATAACCATTTCATACATTTACTTATTCCCTCTTCAGCCTCGCTGCCCTTGTCCTTCTCTGCATATCATTTTTAGTGAAAATACGCAAAAGAATGGCACACCGTAAACTGATGCAGATCAAAGCTGGATATGAAGTGAGTGGATACAATCGTCGTCGTCGTCATCGTCGTCGTCGTCGTCATCATCATCATCATCATCATCATCGTCATCATCGTCATCGTCATCGTCATCATCATCATCATCATCATCATTATCATCGTCATCGTCATCGTCATCGTCATCGTCATCATCATCATCATCATTATCATAATAATCATCATCATCATCAACAACATCATCATCGTCGTCGTCGTCGTTGGTGTCATCATCATCATCATCATCATCATCATCATCATCATCATCATTACCGTCAACATCGTCACCGTCATGATTTGACCATGGCATAATTTATTGAATTGAAACATAATTTTGTATTTCACAGATGGTCCCCGGTGATTTCCCCAGCATGGCCAGTAACAAATTGGTCCAAACAGACCTCGGATCTGTGCTGGGGGCTGACAAGGAGAGGATGGAAAGATATCAACGGGACAAGGAATTGGACCAACTTTATCAACAAAACACAGGTTGTTTGAATATATGTTTGATTTCCTTCCACTGACACAACCGTATCTATCTATCTATCTATCTATTTATCTATCTATCTATCTATCTATATATCTATCTATATATCTATCTGTCTGTCTGTCTGTCTGTCTACCTACCTACCAACCTACCTATCTATATATCTATGTATCTATCTATCTCTGTCAATCTGTCGATCCATCCATCAATATGTATGTCTGACGATCTATATAACTGTATATGTGTCTAACTGTCCATCTATCGGTACGTCTTGTCTGTTTATCTATCTTTCAGTCTATCCTATATATCTGTCTATCTATCTTTCAAGCAATCTATCTGACTGTCTGCATGACTGTCTATCATCTCTGTCTATCTATCTATATGTCTATCTATGTGTCTGACTCTCTGTCTATCCATCTATCAATCAATCAATCCATATGTCAGTCTGTCTGTCTGTCTATCTATATATTATCTGTCTATCTATCTACCTGTCAGTCTGTCTAACTATCTATATATCTATTTGTCTTACTGTCTTTCTATTCGACCCTGGTGTAGAAGTAGGTACCAGCTTACAGCTGCTTCAGCAACCTGCGATAAGCCAGTGTCCTATCCAGAAGGGTGGCAATGTCACTACGTCCGCTTCACGCCACAGATACCGTGGTATGCAACGGCTCTATTGGCGTCATAACTGCATGTACAGAACATCGAATGTTGACCATTTTCTGGCCAGAGTGTGTTCAACCCAAACTGAAACAATTACATCAACAAATGAATAAAATGCCATTACAGTGCTGTTGCATGACATTCTTAAGAAGGAATAAAGATCATCCACCAATCGTTAGCGTGATGTCAACACAAACCACCCATGTTGTCCAAGTGAGCAAATCAGGGGTTAACAATCTTGCTCAAAGAAATAAAACCGAAATGCCTGAAGCGGGGCACGAACCCGAATCGCACAGGTTGCAGTTCAATGCCTATCGACGTGGCCATCTCGCCCCTTTTGAATAATGAATATTAAACCTCCAAAAATAACATCTTAAGACCAAATTGACTGCTTGGATCTCAAACTAACACATGAAGGGTGATCAAAGACAGTCAAAAATCTGAATAAAGCAAACCATTGTGTTTTGTTTTACTATTTAGATGTCGATGTCAATTCTTTTTCTATTTTGCCTTTCTCCACCAGGACCCAAGATGTTCTTACCACTGCCTCATAATCTAAGGTTGGTATACTATACATATAATAAATGACATTTTTAAAGCGCTTATCCACGATCGTCACCATGCTCTAAGAGCTTTACAGTAGCACTTTTTCCACGGGAAAGCAACGGAACGTTCAATATCTAATACGCCACATGCGATCTGTAAGGCGCGAATGCAATTTTTTGGACAAGGACAAAACAGATTAAAACTGAGAGGACCTCCGAATCTAACGTTCGTCTTCTATGTGTGTGTGTGAGAGTGTGTGTGTGTATGTGTGTGTGTGTGTGTGTGCGCACGTGTGTGTGTGTGTGTGTGGGTGTATGTTATTGATGGTTTTCTCACTATCTGGGCCCATACACCGTTAATATCATCGTCAATATCTGTGATCATGCCAATAATATTGAAGGTGCGTGAGTTGTCTGATAAAATGACAATGGGGGTGATGAGTGTCCATGGATTTTCAATATCATCGTCACACTATCATCGTTAGTCTATGGAACCCACAATGTGACAATGTATTAGTGTGCTTTATAAGCGTTTCTGGAGGTGGTGCCAATGGGACAAAATCGTTTTTAGAAAGCTGTTTGTCATGGTACTCTTTACTCACAATAGACCGATCTCTTCTCTGGTAAATGGAAAACCCAAGCAAACAGCTTTCACATATAGACCAATCTCTTGGAAGTAAAAGTAATAAAAGATAAATTCCCTTTATTCCTCCCAAGGGGAAATTTGTCATTAGCGTCTATTCCGAGGATGGACCGGAATAACCCAGGCGTCAGCCGCAGTGCAGCGCCGCAAAGTGGGATCAAGATCTTGAGAATGAAAACTGATTCCACCGGGATTTGAACCCGCGACCTCTTGAATCAAAGGCGGCTAACCTAGCCGTTGCGCCACCGGCTACCCATGTAAATGGAAAACCCAAGCAAACGGTTTTCACCTACCGACCCATCTCTGGGAAATGGAAAACCGAAGAAAATGGTTTTCCCCCACTTAGGGATGGATATGATATTGTGTGTGTGTGTGTATGTGTGTGTGTTGTGTGTGTGTGTGTGTGTGTATGTGTGTGTGTGTGTGTGTGTGTGTAGTGTGTGATATTATTTGGGGGGGGGTGAGTGGCAGCTTTTTTTAAAAAATTCTATTTTGTTTGTTTTTGATTATCTTTTTGTCTGAAAGGTTAACCAGTTTGGTATTGTAAGCGTTTTACGTTTTTGTTCAATACCAGTCAATTACACATTATATTGTCATAATATTACTGTTAAAAATCTAAAGATATAATCATGACCTTGATTCCGAAATTATTATCGTCTCTTTTCATCCTTGTTTAGTTCCAAGGCAGCAAAAATCGCAAGAAGTTCAAGCGGTAGCGGAAGCGGAATGTCTGGCAATGAAAACCATAGGAGTTTGGAGAACGTATTGAAAGAGAATCCATCTTTCGGCTCTAATGACAATGCCTCGCCTGAGTATTACATGGTGACACGTCAACGAGTCCCGAGGAAGTCCAGTGGGAGTACGGGCTACCACCAAAGCATGTCTACTCATAGGAATAAAAGGAGAGTGCGAAGTTTGAAACCACCTTCCGCAATGAATGACTCGTCATTGTATAAGATGCCCGTCACAAAACACAATATGTCCCCAAGGAATCGAAATCCGTCACCCAAGAAAAGAGTTGCGTCCCCAAAGAAGCGAAATGCGTCCCCAAAGAAGCGAAATGCGTCCCCAAAGAAGCGAAATGCGTCCCCAAAGAAGCGAAATGAGTCGCCTCAAAAACAAAAGGTGGCCACCTCTAGAAACCAAGAACCTTCGTATTCAACTAGATGGGGAGGATTTATTCCTGAAAGAATGATCAAGAACAAACCCCAGCCTCTCCAAACTAACATTTCCCCGAAACGCCAAGATAAATCGAGAAGTGGAGCCCGACCATCGGAAAGAAAATATTCAGGACCGTCTTATGCCCCGCAGCAGCAGGAGAAAAAATACAAGAAAGTGAAAAAGGCAATTAATAAATTAGGAAACGACACAACATTTTCCAAGCGAATGACAAAAAAACTCGGAAAATGTCACGAAATTCACTCCACACATACCCCAAGGAATTCGATGAAAACGAGGAATATTCCGTCAGGCGCCTTAGAATTTGAGTCGAACGGACGGAATCAACCTTTTAAGGTCAATCTCGGAACTCACGGGAAAAGATGTAAGACATGTAAAAAAATCCGCCGAGTTCCGTCAGACATCCGTGCGTCTCGTGTAGTGTCCTTCCTCACTCAACAATCAAAAAATACTGGCAGCATTTTCTGCTTCCATCCTGACAACAGTTCGTCACTTTTAAGGCACGATGGTCGGCAGAAATCTGACCTGGGAGTTGTCCCCCCTAGAAAGACGACGACACCAGTTCTGAACTCCCTTCAAGGAAGAGGAGCCTTTCATGTGTACATTAATGACGCAGAGGACAGAAATATGAACAAGTCGGGAATTAGATTTGAAGTTGACAGGCTTTTACCAAAAAATGATCAAAGTGATTGTCCAAAATTGGTCATCGTCAACAACCCAGTCTTTTCTAAACCTGATGACGACACACCAGAAAGGGATATATCTGTTTGCCAGTCAAGTTGTCTCCATGATGTAGCAAAGACAATAAATCGAATTTCGCTGAACCCTGACTCCAGGAAACCAACAAGTACGCGCGACCACAAGTTGCCGCACATAAAACCAATGACACAAGAGCCAGTTGGCGTGGATGATAATGATAACCGTATGGATAAGACAGATGGTAATCATCCTGCAAACATACGTACCACTAACCATGGTTCTCGCCACCCATGCTCCAAAAACAACCAGCAACATGGAAAAGAATTATACACGTATGGTCTAAATCATGATGGTCAGACTTTGAGGGGTAGACAATACTATCTCACTGACTTTGAGAAAACTTACAACATGACAAACTCACAATACGATGACAAGACTTTGATGACACAAGTGCCCGGAGATGAAAGGTGTGTTCACGTTTTACGTTTAGCGGGGCCTGGTAGAAATGATAGAATCCCAATCGAAAGACTAGATATGACTCCTTCGTCATCCGATGTATCAGAGACCGTCGAAAGAGGTATTCGATTACACCGTAAACTGTTGTATAAGCGTCAAAATCTCAGCAATGAATACATGAAGAAATGTCGTAAATACCGTAGAAAGTATGGCCAACGGCAAAGTGGATACCTTTGTAAAAACGAAACAATCTTTCTACGTAAAATCACGTATAATAAAGAACATTCCAATGTCAATGCTCCATGTCGTTGCAACAGAAAACCTGGCACAGCATTTGACAACCCAATTGGAATGGAGAATCCTTGTATTGACGTGTTTCGGAGCACAAAACATGGTAAAGAGGAAAATCGATGGAGTAGACGACACGACGCGACAACCAACCAAGTGGGCAGCAATGGCGACTTGTTAGCAGCCGTTTCCAATAAGAACTGTGTGGGTCCGTTTGGTGCAACAGTGATGAAGTATAGAAAGAATGGTGGACACAAATCCGAAAGCGTCAAGAAGCGATGTGACAAAATCAAGTCAAACAAATGGAGATACCGTCATGAGCCTTACAAATTTTCGGTGATGAAAAATTCAACGAAAGTGCCATCTCCCGCTAGCACTGATGCTACGTACACACTCTTAACAACGATGACTTCGCAGGCGGTTTCAGACGGGAGCGATGACGTCATTTGTCCTGACAAAAATGCTGCCATCGAGGGACAACGTTTTCAAACTTTAACATCGGAGAGTGTTGACACACCAAACTCGAGTGATATTATCTCTTTTTCGATAAATTCACCTAAAAACAAAAACAATTGCAGTCCTTCTGGCCGCGGCAAGCCGAGCCTGAGAACGATATCTGGAATGTCAAATGCGAAGAAAGACAGTGATCTGCCATATGTGCAACTTGATCAAAACTATCGTGTAGACATCGACGCTGGAAATGAAGACGAGGCTTTCAACCAACCTCGTGTTGAAAATTACGAAAATGCAAATACGCAAAAACTAACGACTACGGATTCAGTGCAGTCTGTAAAAACAGGATTAGGTGAAGTTGGAGAAAGGCAAGCCCAGACAGCGAATCAAAACGAAAAGGGAAAATATTCGACACAAGAACGCAACTCCCCAATGGACACCTCGCAGCCTATAAGTCCTGTAATGGAGGATCATGGCAATGATGGTAAAACGTCCCACCCAAGTCAGCAATCATCGGCAATGGTGTACACTTCGCAACGCAGAAGAACCGCAATGTGTCGGAGTCACAATCACAGCGTGTACCCTCACCTCCTGAAAAACCAGGTCTTGAAAAGGATACATATTCCAAGTAAGCAACTGACCAAAAGGCATAACCATTGCAGTTTTACAAGTCTTGGTGTCCAAACATCAAGAACTTGTCTGGTCAGTACCTCCGTGCAAACTAGTCCTTGTTTGGAGCGGGCGCCCCAGGGACGCCAAACAGAAAATAAACACGATGGAGGAAATTCTACCTCAGGCCTCTCGACAGGAAGTTTAAGTAAAACTTTTCACTATGATATTCCAACCTTAAACAATGATGGAGCCCTTTCTCTTTCTGATTGTAGTTTCCAAGAGAGTTCAAAACCCACAGCAAGTCTAAATGTGATTCCTCCTGGTTTTGATAAAGAGCCGAACCCTGGTCACACTCAACAACCGTGTGAAAAACCTTTGGTTGAAGGTCTTCTCGAATTTAAAGAACATTCCAACGAAATCGATAATGAGTATACCATCAGTGGAGTTTCCGAGTTGGCTGAAGATTGCGTAAATTACATACTCAATTCAGAAAGCACGATGCATGCGGTTTTTACCAATGGCAAAGCTAAAGAAGACAATTCCTTTTCGTACGATGCGTATGATAGTCCAACTCAAGATAGTCTTGTAAATCATGGTAGGATCACTTCTCTAAGTTCTATTGATGACAAAAACAAGTTGATGCCCAGTCCCGACAGCAGCGTATCTGGGATGACCTTCGAAAACAAGAGCTGGGTGACCAGACCGAGATGGGAAGACGCAAATGTGGATGAAATAAACAGACGCGTCGAAAGATCGTTGAGACTGCGTCAAGAACTTCAGCAATACAAACATGTTAAAGAACCTGTTTCTCCACTAGCTGTGACCATCCTCGACCCCAACCGATGTTTGCCGGCGGGGAATGTTGAAACAGATCTGTCTAGTGATTCAATTTTGGCGAAAATGGAGAACATTAATACTATGCAAGCAACACATAGATCTGAAACACTAACTAAGAACTCGACGTTTCCATCTAATACAATAAGGGCGATGGTAAGAGAGTGTGATGATGAAAATTCACGGAATGAAAGCAACACAATTTCCGAAGATATTATGTTTCGTGACAATACATCCAACTCCAATAAGCTGACGAGTGATGGGGAAGGGGGAAATCGAACACCAGACACAACTGAAACTCTCGGAGCAACTTTCCCTTTTAACGCCAGGCAAAATGCATCGTCCAATGCAGAGGGTTCGTCTTCGGAAGGAGGGGGAAAAGTCAATGCATTTGGGAATAGCTCGAAATACACGCGTGACGCAGTTGAATCTGCTGATACAGTATCGAAGCCGTATGAAAGCCAATCCCACCACGAGACTACTCGTCAAGCCCGTCTGAGTTCCACGATAGTCAGGCCCTCCAGTACAACCACATTGTCTCGCGTCACAGACACTTCAAAGGATGAGAAAGACCGTCATTTTATAAGACGCACGCATTTGACAAAAAATTCCCCGCCGATAAAGATATCCAAAATGGAAAACGTCATTCAGTCCGAATACCCCAGACTTGTCGGAGAGTTGGTTCAGGCTTTGCCCCATGTCCCCCTGGCATCGTTTGTCGAATGGTTCATCGAAACCTCCAATCCAGACCAGTTTGGTAGCTCAGGAGAGTCGAGCTCACCCGACGCGAGAAATAATAACAAGGCAACAATAAAAACGTCCACCTCTGTGTCGACGGAAAACGACCAGTCCTCCAGTCAGCCGAGACAGAATCAGAACCAAGCAGGGAGTGGAGACTGCATGGAAAGCGGGAAACAGGCTCAGAATTCCGATTCAACAAAGTCTGTGCCGAACGCAAATCCGTTTTGTTCAATGACTGACGCTGAAAGTGACAGAGATGATAACATATTTGCTGCTGCTGCTGGCAAGATCCGAAACGTTGAAGAGAATCCTAAATGTAACGCATCCTCGATCCGACGAATTCTTTTGACAACGCGAGGTTCGCTGAACGAGAGTCCCGATTGTCTTTCCCCGAGCGACAAGCGAAGAATCATAACCATACGACAATCTCCGGGTATGTCGACGATTGGCGAGGATACTTCCAAGACCCATGGTTTATAATACTTGTTTTCGACGACTTCTCGTAAGATTGATGTATTGTGACTAATCAAAAGATGATTTGTTATTTTGGAAAATAATGAGCAATCCTGATTTACGCTATGTTCCTCCATCGACCCAATTGAAAAATACAATTATGACCTACGGCATAAAGCAGACGTCAATATGACGTCCGGCGTTACACAGAGGCCATTATGATGCACGACAAAAAAAAAAACAGGCGCCATTTTGGCGGATGGCATTAAACAGACACAATTGTATCGTGCGACATTAAACAGAAGCCATTATGACGTACTTCATTACGCAGACAACCTTATGACGTACGGAATTTAACAAACACCATTATGACGTGCGGCATTAAACAAACGCTATTGTGACGTACGGCATAAAACGGATACGATTATGACGTATTGCATAAAACAGACGCCATTAAGGCGTGCGGCATGCCGGAATTAAACAGGCGTAAAGAGGAAATCGTGTATTTTAAGAAGGCCAAAGTACGTTGTTATTGACTATACCGGTGATCTACAACCCAGATAAAACTAAACGTGTTGTATTTTGTTTCTTACGGACTGGGACTTCGACACTGACACTGACGACAGACAAAACAATAATTCTTCTTTTAAAAAATGCTGATTATATTAGTACGTAAAGGTTTCTAAAAACAAAAAGAAGAAGAAAATCAAACCGATGGTGCGATCATAGAATTTGAAATAGTCTCTGATGAAAACTACCATTACCATTGTCTTTGTCTTATCTCATCTTATCTTCACCGCTTTACTCACCTGTCACCTATATCACATTGTTGTATCAAATCAACCCCCATAACAAAACCCTTGCCTTGTTTTATACTTACTCTTTTACTCAGTTTTACACGTTGATATTTTTGTATTTGCATTGGGATGGTTTCTTCTTTTATTTCAATCCCAATATTTTTGTCTTTTCTACCTCAACTTCAAAACTTTTACAATGAAAATAAATCATTATATGGATAAAAAAAACGTGTTCTTCTTTTCTCTATATTATAATAATATTCACCCCCCCCCCCCCTTTCACCCTCAATGAGGATAGGGTCAATTTCTAGTTCGACTGTTTTCCTTGCGTTTTTTTATTATCTGTTTGTCTTAATGTGACACTGTTATAAGATGTTACATTTTTGTTCAAACGACTATTCTAAAATAGATAAAAACTGGGTTCATAAACATATTTGGATAAGTAACATAGGCCAAGCAGATCATGATTCATCTTCAACTATTTTGAACAGCGATTTTGTTGCGTCATTGTTCATATTTGTTTTGTTGTGTTGACCCGAAGATTTGCGAGCCATTTCAACTTGTCCTCAACCATCTTAATTTAATCTCATTGAGATCCAGGAAGTGATATTTGATGAATGTCGTTAATACCTTCGTTTATCCGATGACATCAAGTTTAGGATGTGATAGAAACCGTTGTCCCTTTGTGTATTTATTCATACACCGTTTATCATAAAACAAAACTAATTTTAAAAACACCAGACATGCGTCCAATCCAGAAGTTGAAGGGTGACGAACTGTAACTCCAAAAGTAGTAGTAGTAGATACAACACGCTTCTATTTATGACAATGTACAGTAAATAACGTTTCGGGTTTTCCCTTCATCAAAAAACAACATACGATGAAAATATAAATATAAAGTGAATAGTGCCTCTCTAGGAGTGTATCCAGTTTGCGGCACTAGTATAGATTTTAATTTTAACAATAACGATAGAAAAAAACACGTTCCACTTGCGGCCTTAAGTACATACGCAAGAAAACAACAAATGGCTGCGAAGCATTTTATAAACATCTCAACAGCATGTTTTACAAGTTCCATCCTTCAGTATTTGAACTGACTTAAGGAGGTAATTTTTGAGAAGTCCTTCAAAATGAAAAGAGGAAACAGAAGAAACCCCAATAAAAGAGATCGAAAAATGACAGATGTAGTAAGTAATCTAAGGGGCAGTGACTTTAAATTCAGTTTAATACTTGTGAGTAATGCCGCAAGTGTCCTGCTCCAAAAAAATCCAAAACCCAGTAGTGTCGCAAGTGTCCTCTTTTTTCTTCGACGGTGCCGCAAATGTTACGCTCCACTCTTTTACAGACAGCCTCAGTAAATTAAATTGTATCTCAAATAAGGAGTTGGCCCCAATGCAATTCCTGACATAATAAAACCAATGGATTACTGCATTATAATATTTACCCTTCTGGATATGGTTTACAAAGGCCTCGCCGTGGTTTTAAAAAAACAGAAATGAATGAAATTGAAGAAAACAATTCAAGATGCCCGGGATTGAAAAGATCACTATCATTGATGTCATTCGAAAGACGATGCCATCATCATGGCATGGAAGAAAAGGCAACAAAAAACAATAGCAGGATCTACAGAACACAAGGGGTTCAAGGAGTGGTTATAGACTGTGCGCATCGAGTAGGTTGATATATTGATATAAGACACTGAATATATTTTGGTAGCTGTAGTGAACATAATATTATTGCTTTGACATTTCACCCACACGTCACCAAGGACTTGTTTTATATATGTGAAAACGTGTATTTCCTTATTTAATTTGTACTAGATCGTTTTAGAGATATCTACAAGTCTTCAACTTTGGAACGTTTAAAAAAACAACATTATGTAGGCCTATTATAATTTTAAAAATAGCACTTAGAAAGTATGCTTGATAGGTTCAGGGAGTAGACGTCTGTCCGCTTTAAAACTAATATAAACTATTGAAATGTGTAAAGCACATAAACTTTGCACCGCCCGTGTACTTCATGTCGAATAAAGGGACTCTTCGTGTGTGACTAAGCCAGAATTGGGACCAAAGCTTTTTCCTTTGTTCAAACTAACTTCTTGCTTGAAACACGATCTGCATGCAATTTAAAAGACTTCCGTGAATATCATTCTATTTGCATTTCTTATATCCTTATTGGAGGTACGTGCAACTCTAACTCTAAGCGTAACGTCCGGTTAAAGTATAAAGTCTACTTGAATGAAGCAAAATGTATCACAATCTGTGACTAATGATTCATCACTAAACGGGATGACAAATCGTATTGTTTAATTTTGATTAAGTTCGGGTGGGAAGAAAAAAACTGTCATCACAGTCATTTTTCTTTTTAGTGTTGAGACTTTTGACTGCACAAAAATATGAAATGAATCTATAGAGGAGGGATGAGACTTCGACAGGACAGGACAAAAGACAACTTGGCACTAGCAGCTTGGTTTGGTTCGCCAGACAGTGTTGATTATTTCTAAACTTTCAAACACTGGGGTTTGTTTTTTTTTGTCGGTTAGAATTGATCACCACTGTTTGACGAACCAAACTAAGCTGCTGGTGTCTAGTTGTTGTCCGGTGTCCTGTCCCGTGCTGAGTCCCGTCCCTCCAATATAGATTATAATGTTGTTTGTTTTGGGTTTTTTGTTTTTTTTTGTTTTGAGACTTTTGACTGGACAAAGAGACAACCACCCAAAAAAACAAAACAAAAAAAACAAACAAAAAACACAAAAAGGTATATTCATAAGATGCTTGATAATAAGTCGTTAGCAGTTCAATTCTAATGTCAAATATTTTGACACATGTTATAATTGTCATTAGCTCCCTTTGGTTTAATTAGTATACGTTACAAGTCTCATGGATGTTGAAGTAAATTGATATTTGGCAAATATTCAGGCAATGATAAAAACAGGTGGGAGAGGGTTTGTTCGTCCTCAAGTTGTCTGCATCGTTCACACACGTCGAGACAGAAGTTTGATCAGCGACGGAACGGTTAATGTCATATTTTGACTTTTCAATTATTATATTAACATGGCCGCGTGTAAGTGTAAGAGGTTTATGTGACCTTCAACTTCAATAGATGAAAACTGTTTGTTTGGGTTTTCCATTTCCAAGAGATTGGTGTATTGTGTGTAAATAAATACAGTGACAAACGACTTGTCAATGGTGAATGAGTATTCTCATTAATTATTCTTTTTTCGGTATTTCCTGAATAACAAGGTCAAGATGCTGGGGAAAAATCTGCTAACGATCTTGTCCTATTTTCTCAAAACAGCTGGCCATAACCACAGTGAGACCTCCGTCAGTCACCAAAACTATGATTAAAGAGTGAAGTCGCCAGATTGAAACATTGCATATAGTAGGACATGTTAGGAGATGATTAGTCATGGAACAGTTTGATTTAATTATGTTAGTCTTAGTATACAATGTTGTCTGAATATTACATGGAACCTTTGAGACTTGGGGCCATTTTGTTTTTCAATTATCAGAATCTTTGGCCTTAGGCAAAGGAAGATGATAGCCGGAGGAACAAAAAGATGGCTGAATGGATGGGTGGATGGATGGGTGGATGGATGGGTGGATGGATGGGTGGATGGATGGGTGGATGGATGGCTGAATGGATGGGTGGATGGATGGCTGAATGGATGGGTGGATGGATGGGTGGATGGATGGGTGGATGGATGGGTGGAGGGATGGGTGGATGGATGGGTGGATGGATGGGTGGATGGATGGGTGGATGGATGGGTGGATGGATGGGTGGATAGATAGATAGACAGATGAAAAAGAAAGAGGAGAAGAAGAAGCCGAAGAAAAAGAAGAAGAAGAAGAAGAAGAAGAAGAAGAAGAAGAAGAAGAAGAAGAAGAAGAAGAAGAAGAAGAAG
>JARFNW010024655.1:0-14733 GCA_031763155.1 Dirona albolineata | reverse complement strand
TATATATATACATAAACAAAATAAGAAAAAAAGAAAAGAACTACACAACAACAAATCAAACCCAAACGATCAAAAACCAAATAAGACAAAGGGCAATCCACGAGCGAGGATTGAATAAATGAGATTTGAAATTAGCTGACAGTACTCCGTACTAACGTGATGTGACAAATAAAACGCATTAGAGCAGAGTAAGAAAATTAAAAGTGGTTTCGAATAAATAGGTTTTTTTTTAGTTTGATGATCGATATCTGAACAATGGCGCTTTCTATTTCACTTGCTTGGGTACGAACGGCTATAATATTGTGTACCCGTTTGACTTTTCAAAGCTTTTCAAAGCTATTTGATCGTAAATAATTTGATAAGAATAAAGACATTTTAAGGAAAAAGGTATTTTGTCATATCTGTTATATCGATTTTTAATCTGGTGTGGTCTGACAAACACATTAGAACGTCGAAGGCGTTGACTTTTTCCCCGCTCGTGAGGAGACAAAACACCTTTAAACGCAAACCCACTACCTCTGCGCCATGGGTGGCGGGCGGTATGGCTCAGAGGTGGTGAGTTGGTTTGCTTTTCACCAGAAGGCGGTGTTGCCGTGTCAGGCATGGATTCGTTTTCCCCCGGTCGACGAAAATCTTCTTTTTTTCTTCTATTTTCGGTTCTTGTCTCTCACTGGCACTGTTACATTGCCCTTACTATTATTCTGTCTACTAGACTTTTAGTGCCCGCTCCATCTTCATTACTCTACAATATGAAGACTGCTCCCTCGTTATCACGTGTTTGTAAATTCTGTACCTTTCCAGTACTGTCATTTTAAAACCTCCCTTTCTTCCCTGTGCCAAACTTATCAAACTGCTTTTTGTTGTTGTTGAATACCTTAGATGACAATGACATAGCGGTAGCCAGTTCCTTTAATGTCTAAGTCTAACGTAGGGTCGGTTTGGGGTGGGGGGGGGGGGGTAGAGGGAAGCACTGGGTATATTTTTCCCCAAGGCCTTGATCCCATTTATTTGCGCTACCGCCTCGGTTATTCCGGTCTACCGCTCGGAATTGATCCTAAAGACAAATTTCCTCCTGGGATTGATAAAGGAAATTTTGATTATTCTGAATACATTACATGTATGAAAGATTGGTTGGAATTTAGAATGAGGCGTAAGGGGTCTAGGGCTGTTTGCGTCTCCGTTGTGTCATGGGTGTATTGTGGTGTATTATTTCACAACCCCACCAGGAGGCAATTATTGAATACAAGCATCGCAATTTTAATAATAATAATAATAATAATAATAATAATGATAATAATAATAATAATATAATAATAATAATAATAATGATGATGATAATATATTTTCATCCCATTGGGAAATTCTTTTTACAGACGTGTATAAACATTACAACATAAGATATGGATATAAAAATACATAGACAGAGGAAGAACAAAAAGAAAAAGGTAGCCATACCTACAAAAGAAATATAATATTGTGTAAAATAGCGATCAAATACAACGCACAGTCATTTTATTATGTAGAGTTTGTATGAGTAATCGGTGTGCACAGTTGAAAATTATGGTGGCCGTCTTTACGGCTACATCGCCACGGTGGATTTTCTAAATTTAGAATTTACTTCATTGGCAGTGGAACGAAGTGTTTACATTTTCTCTCTCATTGCTCCATGACACTGACATTTAAAAGATAATATCTTTTGGATAATAATTTCAAATTCTACAACATTTGCCCGCATTGTGTGTGCATCCTGAACTTGTTATCATGTCGGAATCTTATGGTATGTTTAAATGGTGTCTATCATATCATAACTAGAGAAGGCAGAAAGAAAATAGAAATATTAGAAAGGCTAAAAAAAAAAAAGAATCAACAAGAAGTTAAGGAAAGAAAGAGTAAGAAGGGGTGAAGAATACTTCAAGACTTGAGGAGGAAGGGCTGTGTGTATCCTCTGTCAAACATTTGTTCTAATTTTCATCCATCGATATCAATCAAAGTATCTAGATATTGCTGTTTGTTTTCTTGCTAATAATAATCGTAGTCGTAGTCGTAGTGTCAATGTCAATTGGCACCGAGTCACTCGGTGCCAATTGACAATAACACACTGCAAAGCGTCAATTGACACCGAGCGGTATCGAGGCACTCGGTCACAATTGGCAATAACATAAGTAATTGTCAATTGGAACTGCGCGGAATCGAAGTTACTGTATCCATCAGCATCATGTAATTCTATTTGTATTCTAATGAATCATTTTCATTTCTTCAGTCTTCAGCTCAAATATAATAATATAATATTATGTTCAATGTCGCTGTGTTTGTGACCAACGACCAATCAGATTCAAGCATTTATAATTGACGCTTTACAGTGTTATTGTTAATTGGCACCGAGTCACTCAATTGCAATTGACACTACGATAAATCATAATAATGTAGTAGTATTATAATAGTATAAGTATAGACTATAGACTTAGACTTAGTAGACTGGTGTGTAGAGAGAGAGAAAAATGGATTCTTTTAATTTTAATAATCTGTTGTTTATTATCATTGTTATTATTATTATTATTATTATTATTCCCAGAGGCTTACTCTTTATACCATCAGTAAGAACGAAATTTCGAAAATGTCTTGCTTGGCGAATTCATCTTTAAAAATTGCTTTTAATAATACACAGAATTCTTTTTTATAGATTAATTTAAATTTAGTTATATATATTTAAAAAATCGGTTTGCTAAACTTAAACTGTGCCATAATCAAATTGAATGTACTATTATTCATATAATTATAATCCAAAAGAATAAAACATGTTTTACAAGCTACAACCTATTCACTGTCATAGTAATGTGTATCATCATTGTTCTTTTTTTTGTTAATCAGCAGAACTGCCTGTTCCTGATATATCATATATATGTACAAGACTTGCAAATATTTTTTTTCTTTCACTTTCATAAAATGATAAATATTTGTGGAATGCATTTTAATATTTTTTTGTGTAGTGTTAGTGTAAGGTCAATGTATTTGGTGGAAGCATTTGAAATTGTGACCATAAAATTGAGCTGTGATTGTAAATTAGGTGACTATTATTAGTACATTTAAAGCGGTAAGAGGGTTTTTAAGGACAAGGTCACAATTCATAATGATAGGTATGAGACACACATGATCAACAAGTCAAAACATTTCCAAGAGTCAAGAGAGCCAATCTTCCATTATACCCAACCATACAGGCATCGATTATTCTATCGAGAGCATCGTCGACTGAAATTGTCTGGATAATAATAGCATGATCAGTGGACCATCTGCAGAAATTGAAGCCTTCCACAGCCACTAAGAATGACAGCCAAAGAAAGACTGTTCTTCTAATTGCTAGTTAATATAATGGCCGTTATAACTTCTCCAGTATATTAGTATCAGTTTGTGAATATTTTGAATGGTCATCAGACAAACAAACATTCCAAAATGTGACACCACATGTCCAAATTCATTTATCAACTCTGTTTTTAAGCTAGGTATCAATTATAAACTCAACTTTTTCCCAACAATACAATTAGCGACTGGAATAATCTACCTCCTGGGATTTTTTTTACATTGGGAGTGTTGAGCCCTTAATGAGAGCTCTTGCCTTCTTTTTTAAATACAATAATTTGTAACAATACAGTGTGAATGTATTCCATGTTATATGAATATAATTGAATTAATATTAAGATTTGCAGTGATGAGCTTTTTGCCTGGGTGATTTGACCTTTAAAAGTAAGAGTTTGATAGTGCAAGAATAATGATAATGAATGATGAATGGCATGGGAATACTCATTTTCTGTTTATTAGGTCACATGTTGGTGAGTTGAAGATGCTGAGTCGTCTTTATACAAAGATGTAGAATCATTTACAATTTTATAAAAATAATTTTTTTTCATTTTCAGAATTCCTTTTCAAATTCCTTGTGATTGGAAGTGCAGGAGCTGGAAAATCTTGCATTCTTCACCAGTTTATTGAAAGCAAATGTAGGTGGATATAATCTCTCATTTTCATCTTTGTTGAATTGCTTTTTAATTCACAGCTACATTTCGATAAAATGAGTTGGAATTGTTTGTTACATATTCCTTTTTACCTACTGGGAAATTTTGATCTGACTGACTGTGTAGATTCTATTGAAATTTACTATTCTAATTTTAATCCCTATATATATTTTTTTCCTTTCTTTTAGTCAAACAAGATTCCAACCATACTATTGGTGTTGAGTTTGGTAGCAAAGTTGTAAATGTTGGTGGCAAAGCAGTCAAGCTACAAATTTGGGATACTGCAGGTCAAGAAAGATTTAGGTGAGAATCCTTTAGTTTTAGTGTTCAGTTTGTGTTTGTGAGTTCACTCCATTTTGTTAGATTCGATTATAATTTCATAATTATAACTGAGATTGTATTTTACGTTTTAAAATATTTTAAACATTTGTGAATGATTATAGTAGTGTTTGTAAAAGCATCATGACATTCACCAAAATAGTTTACATGATAAAATATATTGTAAAACAGAAACCAACAGGATAGGTCTAGTTACAATGAAAGGTCAATGTCACCTTTAATTCTTTTCTAACTTTAGCTGGAAAGCTGCCCAAAACATGGGATTGAATAATTTGTACCGATGATACTTTTGTTTTTCAGATCTGTCACCAGGAGTTACTACAGAGGAGCAGCTGGTGCCTTGCTAGTATACGATATCACAAGGTATCGTTTTTTGGGTCATGTAATCTTGATTATTCATTTCATTTATTTAGCTGTGGCCTGAGTTTTACTGCCAGGATGCCCTTCCTGAGCAAACACTCCCCAATTTATCCGGGCTTGTGACCGGCCTCACAAGGTGCTGGATTGCACCCCACAAGGGCTGGGTTTCTCTCTCTCTCCCTCTCTTTCTTTTAAATACCACAGGACCACACCATCTTGCTTGTACTTTTGACTTTATTGAACAAAAATGACGTTTCATTTTTTCTCAATTACTGAGAGAGAAGAGTCTTTGCAAGAAGATTTTAACACACTATTATACAATTTCTACAGATTATTTTCAAGATGGATTTTTTTGGCAATGGCACCATGATAGAAAAGTCTCGTCTGAACGAAGTGATGTCTGTTCAAAGTGGATTTTACACGTTTGAAAAGTTTCGTCACATGAGTATATTGTCTGGCTGCGACTACCTCCCGTCTCTTCATGGTATTGGCCTGGCAAAGGCAAACAAAGTCTTTAAGTTAGCAAGACAAGGGGATATTAAACAGGTCAGTTGTTTTCAGTTACTTATTTCTCTATGTAGCCAATGTGTTTATATAATTTACACATTTTAAATATATATTGTACCTTGTATATCCTTGCTTGGTCAGTGTGGGGGGGGGGGGGGGTTGTTATTTTGTTGCGTGTGTTTGTGTGCTAATTGTTTTGACTGAAAATACTGTTTTGTTTCAATCTTTGTCTCTGAAAATACTGTTTTGTTTCAATCTTTCTCTCTGAAAATACTGTTTTGTTTCAATCTGTTTTGTTTGAATCTATTTCTCCAGCTTCTAAAAAAGCTCCCTACCTACCTGAAGATGAATATTGCAGTGAGTGATGAGTATGTGGAAGGCTTCATCAAGGCAGACAACACGTTCCTCTATCAGCTCGTGTTTGATCCCCTGAAGCGTGAACTAAAACCACTGAACCCCTACCTTCCAGAACTCCAAGGAGTGGATTTGAAATATGCTGGACAGTATCCTTTTAATGGCAAAAAATTGTTGGGTTCTTTGTTAGTGTTGTTCCATTCCTTGTACATTTGAATCATAGTTGACCAAATTTATTCTTTGAAACCTCAAGTTATCACTTGCACATATTCCGATAATCTGATTAGAAAAAAGGTCTCTCCACATTTAACATTATAATTACTTGAAGGGTTCTCCTCAAATATTACTTGAATGTCTATCCTTCATGATAATGCAAAATATATAGGGGAGAATTTATAAAGTATGGTATTCAGTTTCGAATGATGACTGTGCACTCAAGCAAAACAACTATTATCTTGTTCTGCACTGGTAGAAGTAGGTTTTGTTTTATGTTTTAGTAAATAGCACTGGTAGAAGTAGGTTTTGTTTAATGTTTTAGTAAATAATCCTCTTTACCACAGTTGAAGCCAGTGGCCTTCTGATTTTGATTCCATAACCAAACACAGTCAAATTTCAAGACATATGGCATACCAAATTGCCCTTGGCAACATTGATATACACACTCGTGAACCAATGGCAGATTTTGATCCAGATACATTTGTGGTAAGTATGATAACTATATGTATTGAATGTATTTTCAGTTATGTCTATATTTATGCATCTCATCTTATTTGCCTTGATTTGTTATTAAACTTTGTTAAAATGTTAGTTTGTTTTGTCAGTCTCATTTGGATTCTATATGTTTGCGGGTATGAGGAGTGAGGAAAATGATAGTACAAGCACATGGCATTCCTCTTTTTCCTCTCTATGTCAACATTTCATGCACTACAATAAAGAAGTCGAAAGTGAATCCACTGAGCTTGTGACGTTAAAATGAAAGATAAAAAACAATTTTTTTAAATTGTTATTGTCAATTTATTTTAAGCTGCCAACTTTTCTCATGAATTAAAACCTTATTTTTAACCTGTATGGATTATTGTAATTGTTTTCTACATATATTTTTTTATCTCAGGCGAAGCATCCAACTAAAGTGAAGTACAGACATTTATTAAGTATGTGGGACAAAAACTATGCTGTGAAGTCTGGGTCGCCTTGCAAAGAAATTCAACCATCTGCACTGGTTGACCCTGCAGAAAACTTATTTTTGTCACAAAGTAGACATGCCCCCAAGAAAAGGGTGGTCAACTTATCACGTGAATCAGGTACAGTATAATTCCTTAGTCTTAGGTCTTTCTATCATATCATTTGTGCTGCATGCTCATAGTCCATACTTTATCGTTTAGTTTCGTACATTTTTGCGTATGTTTTCTATTTGACGTCATTCCACGCTGCCTATGAGAATACAACCACATCATGTCATTTTCACAAGCTGCTCTTTGTTTGATTTTTTGTTTTGTGTATTTTATAATTGTAAAAAAAGTTTTAAAAATCAGCCCTTCGCGGGGCACCGTAAGGAGCCGTCGCCTGGCATTCCTTAGAAGGAATAAAGATAATCCATCAAGCGTTAGCCTGATGCCAACAGGAATCACCCATGTTGTCCAAGTGAGAAAATCAGGGGTTAATAATCCTGCCTGAAGCAAGGCTCAAACCCAGGTCACCCTGGTTGCAGTGCAATGCCTTATCCACTCGGTCAATTGTAATGTGAACAGAAATCTCAGGAATTATTTTGTAACTAGTGAAGTGTCTCATTTACTTTTCAGATGAACACCAGAAGCCTGTTCTCAAGGTGAATGAGGTTAAAGAAGTGTATGAAACGAACCATGTGTCCCCGAAGAAAGGAGGAAAGAAAAGGATTTTTGACAGTATTGAAGATGTGGATTTGGAAGAGTCAATGGAAAAGCCTGATGATAAAGATTCTAGTGTTTCAGACAATGATGAAAATAATTGCACACCCCCTACCAAACGAACCAAAATCAAGTACAATGCAGCAAACATTGGAGACGAAACCTTTAAAGAAGAAAGCAGCATTTCTCAGTTATCGGATTCAAGCAAAAAACAGAGCTCATCAGTCAAAACGAGAAACATCTTTGCTGTCACCAAATCCGTGAAACGCAATTTGACGACGATAAGCAGTACAGTGGAAATGAAGAGCAAGTAAGTTGGCATTAAGTTCTGCTTGTGCTTATAAAGACCATTACTTTTAGTTTTTATTGATAAACTTGACATTTTACAGTCATTTATAAGGATTTAAATCTTTTAGATTTTTTCATTATTCTGAGAGTCAAATTGAAAAGTCAATAGTTTTTATAAATCTATCTAGGACAATGAATATCATGTTGTATTACATTGACTTATAACAGTTTTAGTAGAGGCAGCAGCTATGCATTGAGAAATGATGGATCGCATCAGATCAAAATGTAATCTGGTATATTTTGGGGTAAGATGTTATTCAATTTTGTACAACTAGATACATTTCTGTGATCCTGCTCTTCCTGAAGAAAAATGTTTAAATATTATGATTTACTTTCTGTCCGTGTTGAAGAAAAATATGTTTAATGTCTTTCCCATCTTTTCTATCCCCTAGATATTTTTCAAATACTCCCGCAAAGTCCAACAAACCAAAAGATAATGAAAGTCCATCAGATAAAGGGTCGGGAAACACTTCAGGGTTAGATAAAAAAGGTTTTTCACGAGAGAGTTTGGCATCAACAAAAGAGGTGCCAAAGCCTGTATCATTGAAAGACATGTTTAGAAATCTAAAAGAAAAGAAAGCTTTGCAAGAAGATGAACCGTTGAATAAAGCTTTACCCAATAAAAATTCTGATGATAACAGAGGAAATCAACAAAAGACCAGAACGCCGTCTGCATTCTGCTGGTCAAAATTTAAATCAAATTCATCAAGCGTGTCTGTGAAGCCAGTAAAAGTAGCTTCACTATCAAAATCTTCAGGATCAACTCAAAACCAAAGAGATTCTTTTAGTGAAATGTTGTCACAAAATGGAAGTTCTTCAACAAATTCTCACTCCAACAAAACCTCTTGCAAGTCATTTCTTTCCCTCAAGCATAAGAGTGAATTAGAAATGAAAGAATCACCCTCAGTAGACAGTAGTGCACAAGTGCTTGAGCCTGAGACAACTTCACACTCAGAGGTGGAGGAATTGAAATCGGAGTCCTACTCATCCTTTTTGAAATCTATGGCATCAGGTGGTGGTGGAGACAAAGACGTCGGTGACGACTCGGAAAGAGATAAAAGCTTTAAATGCAGTAAGTGGGCTGAATTAAGGTGTTTAATAAATTGCTTTTTTATTACTGCACAGGTTTGCGAACCTATTATACTAAACAGACCTGATAACAATCTTGTATTGATGTGCTAATCCACTATTGTCTGCAAAACTTTGTCATTTCAATTACTGTGATATTTATAAATTCACCAAAAAGGACAAATTTGTATCATTACGTACTAGACCACTACTCTACCAATACTTTTTGTTATATCAGGAATGGAGTCTGTTCCACAGAGAGTAGAAATGCTGTGACAAATAACTCTGAAATAGGGATTTAAATTGCCTTTACATTTACCAATGGTGAATGAAGACTGAATCTTATGATTATTTTGATACTTCACGAATAGCACAGTCAAGTTGCAGGAGAAAAAATGTACTATCCCATGCCATGCCATTTTTCCTTACTGACTTTAACACCAACCTTCTACTGACATTCTTTCTATTTTTTATTGGCAAATGTATCATTCTGGCTTGAAAAAAGGTTATATATAGAATAAACTAGATTTTAGTGGAACTCTGACAGGCTAATTTACTGTGATGACTTTTAGCCTACAGTCTCATCCTCAACTTTTCTTTGTATTTTCATGTGTCAACGGAGAGATAATCCTATCAGTAGTCCAAATACACAATTTTAGATCTTTTCTTTTTTTTTGTCCATGGGTTTGAATCCTACCCCAGTCACCTCGTTAGGTCTCAGGCAATAATATTTGCTCCAATTGCCTCACTCTGCCCAGGTGTAGAAATGGGTACCAGCTTAAACTGGAGTGCATGAGTTTTAACTAAGTTAATTAAATGAATTAAAACTTCCTGCTTTCTTTTTTCATCCAAACCCCTTTTTATCACAAAGCAGTGTAGGGGCCAACTCCAGGCCCAGCCTCAATGCTCAGTCATAAGGCACCAGCATGCAAACACACAGGCGGCGCTCTGACCATACACATGTGACTGAACAGAGGGCTGGAACAGCTGTGGGTAAAAAAAATTAAGACAAGCAGGGGATCATCCTTTGTCCAAATAGCTTTCTTGGTCATGAGCAGTGAGCAGCGTTGGCCAATTTTCTGTGGCCTTGGTGTTTATACCCCTCAGTTATTAAAGGAACTGGGGGCATTCTGCCACCTTGTCAGGAATTGAGTATCTAAATCTAAATGGTTACGCCAAAGTGTTAATGAGGCTGGATTTTCATCTTCATGCAATTTGTGTGTATCATGATTCTACCTTAGAAATTCTATTAGTTATGAATATGAAATTAATTATATTTTACTTCTTCCACATTCAGCCTCTGAAGGAGAAAGTCCTTTTCCTGACAATGGCCAGGAAACAAAACTGACCAGTGACGTTTTTGTGGAGAGTGGGGAAGATCACGGTGGTTCATCTCAATCTCAGGAAGGCGTCATTGACCTCACCACAGATTCAAGCCAGGTATGCCTTTCTTAATATTGATCAATAAGGTTGGTTAGAAGAGTTTCCAAGGCTCTGTCATCTTTAATATAATAGCCTTTACTTTAAAGTGGCAAAAAAGAGATAAAACATTTTTTAGACTGGTTTGAGCTTGAAAAGCTCAAATCGTTTATATGCCTCTTGAATGTTGTATTATATCAGTGAAAATTCTATTTAATAAACTGCCTTTGCCATTCACAATGAATGTGATATTGTCTTAGCTGATATAATATGCTATTGTAAGTATTGCAGAGCCTTTGGCCCTTAGAGCCGGTGCTTGTCCCGATTTCCACAGCATGAAGCGGACTGACTAATTGAAGATGTGTCTGTCACCCTCTGGATAAGACTCCCAGCTGTCAATCACATCCTATGACTGTCTACTAAAATTTTTTATATCTGTAGTTACAACATTATGAATAGTGGCTCCATGGTGTTATCAATCAACATTCTCAGGGACATGAATGGCGTACAGTAAATTACAGCTACATAATTTTTACCTCTCTCTCTTTTTTTTCTCTTCCTCTCTCTATCTAGACTTCCACAGTGTCTGAGAAATCTAAGTCTTCCAATTCTTCAGGTAAGTTGAGAGTCATTCCATTTGATTGTGTCAGTATCAGTGGCCTTTTTATTCTCTTAAAACTTTCCCGCTAAGGTTATGATTAATAGTAAATCATATTTAAATACTAAGCATCTTGAGTCTGTTTTTCTTTATTAAAACCTATGGTATCTTTCTATGTCAGGATAGTGTCTTTGATGATTACTTAATTGTTTTAGGTTTGTTTTAAATTTCCCATTAAGTTATATCTTTAGTGCTCAATATATTTCTTACATTCTGTCAGCCTTTGACAACAGATTTTGAAATAGTTGGAATACATGTCTTATCCCTTAATTTTTCTTGTCTCTTTATTGCAATAATATTTTGTTGTTTAAATTATGATGAGATAAACTTTTAAGAAAAACATGAAACTCTTTGTGAAGGGAAAGTTATGATTTATTATTTTAAAATAGTTTTTCAAATTTTAAAATTAATATTGAGATCTAAAAAAATGTAACATGCACCAATATAGGCTAAACAAAAAATAATCAGAATAAATGTGCTAAATTAATAATAACTCCTAAATATGAACATGTTAAACCTCTACTTACATTGGCCGTCTGAACGATATGTCAAAGGATTGAATTGAAATTGTAAAGCATCTTAAAGTGTTTTAAAAGTGGATTCCGACACTATAAACGTGAATTATTATTATTACTGTTTTATTGTTATTATTATTGTTATTTATTTTGTTATTATTACTATCATCATCATCATCATCATTATTATTATTATTTTTATTATTGTTATTATTATTATTATTATTACTATTATTATGACGCAGTGGGCTCATCACCTGCTCGTCTTTAATTTCTGATGCAGAGACTTTCTAGTCGTGTGTAAGGTAATGAGTGGTGTTAGTCCTCGTTTTCATTTGGATTAACTTCCATTCTTCATGTACACCCTTCAGAGCTTGACACATGGCTGGCCTCTACACTGCTTTTTGCGGTATAAAGGGGATTCGATGAACACCAACAACAACATGAATTTCATTATAGCTCATACTATCATGGACCATTTCGACCCGATGGTGTGCAAAGACAGATTCTTTCATTATCTTTCAGTTGCTATGTAATGGTTAGTGGGCGCAACTCCTACTGCCATGGCAACAACTGTTGGGAGCACTACGCTCCTCATCCACCCTCCGCCGTTGGAAAACCAGTCTCTCATCCACCCAAGAATGCTAAAGACAGATTAGCAAGTCTGTGTCATTTATTTTCATATTTAAAGCATCATTGCAATACATTATCGGAGCTTTCAATGTTTATGTGTTCGTCTAGCTCTATATGTTTGTTCTAACAGGAGAGTGAGTTTGTTTGTTTGTCTGTTATCTGTTCCCTATAGATAGTACAGTAATTAAACAGTGTAGGAACCAGCTCTGGGTCTGGCCGAGGGCAGTGTACAAGGCTGAAGGCATCGTGTCCAGGTTATGAACAAGTCTGCGTCCCTTTAGTACACATCGCCTGATACAGAGCTGAAAAATCTATGGATCAAGATTTTTAAGGCAAGCAGGGGATCATCCCACTGTGCTGTTCCCTATAGTACCGTAATTAAACAGTGTAGGGACCAGCTCTGTGTCTGGCCGAGGGCAGTGTTCAAGGCAGGGGGGCATTGATGCGTAGACTCAGGTAAAACGTATCCAGGTTAAGTGCAGGTCTGTGCCCCAATAGTACACATGGCCTGATACAGAGCTGGAAAATCTATAGACCAAGAGAGTGAGTACGATAGTTTAATTGCCTGGCTGTCTTAGAAATCTGATTGTCTCGCTGGGGTGATCGGCCACATGAAATGGGCGTGGTCGTGAATAGCTACTCTCACTATAATATCTGGATTATGAGACCATCTTCTTGGGCGGTGGTGGATAAGTGAGCCTGTTAGCTGTTCTCATGGGTTCGATTCTCCCGGTCGCCGAAAATATTTTTTATATTTTCTGTTCTTGTCCCTCACTGGCACTGTTATACATCGTCGGGGCTACCAAACATCTTCAGCGTGTTCAGAATGCGGAGCCCCACGCCAAGACATGGACCGCATGATCCTACACTGCCCTACTGTAGCACCACAAGGTGGCTACACAATGGTCCACGGGGCCGGAGCCGACTATCAAAAATGGCTGGAGGAGAAAGGAGTGGAGATGTGACGACATATCATACGATACTACAACACTGACAACATACTAAATTGCTGATTCGTCATTCAGGAAATAAACACAATTAGTTATGCGCTCTCAGACATCATGAACTATCCGGTAGTTCTATTGATTCTAGTGTAACATAATATACGTGTAATTTGAGTTTGACTTTGGTCAACAATTATTGCATATATGAATAAAAAATCTCTTGAAATATCTTGTTACCATTCCACACAAGTCTGAAGTCAAGATTTTGGTAAAATATAATATAGACCTAGTTATCGTAAATATGAAGTAAAACCTTTATGTTTTCGTCTTGCCAATAGTGGAATCCAGCGCCCATGTACACAGACCGCACGTACACAGTAAGCCCATTTTGGCAGCGAATTATTGAAGTGAATTAAACTCAAAACATGACACGATTTTGTCTTGTTGTGAGAATGATTCAGTGCAAAATGGTTGTGCTAAAGTGTGCTTACAGTCAACGTATGGTCTGTGTGTACGGCCCCAGCACTATATAATCCAATTGTCCTGTGGGTTGTTGATTTTTAAACACACCCAGGGACCGTACTAACAGACCATACGTTCACTGCTAGAACATTTTGGGACAACCTTAATGCAGTGATTTAATTTCTGATGCAGTCTTTCTAGCCATGTGTTAGGTGATGAGTGGTGTTAGTTCTCGTTTTCATTTGGATTTACTTCCATGTGACATGTACACCCTTCAGAGCTTGACACATGGCTGGCTCCTACACTGCTTTTTGCTGTAAGCAAGCAAGCTTATTGCAGTGAATTATACTCACAAAATTGCATGATTCATTGTATTATATTATGTAATTTTTAAAGTATAAAATTGTGCCAAAATGTTCTAACAGTTAACGTATGGTCTGTGTATGCGACCCAAGCACTCTATTAATCCTATCGTCCTATCGGTTGTTGATATCTAAACACACCCAGGAGCCGATATCATTATTATTTGACTCGCGACTCTTACAACAAGCGACTCGTTTGCTCTGGTCGTGATTCAAATGACGCAAGATGACGTACACTGTCAGCAAATTGTCATGAAATCAATATATCATGTGCTGGGGAGTATTAGAAGAAGAAAAAAATAATTGAAAGGAGAGAGACGGTAGAAATAAGGGTGTTCTTTTTTAATCAACAAATAATAAATAACCAAAAACAAAACAAATATAACCAAAGAAAGGCACGATTTTGTTTGTCTGTCATTCTCTCCATTCTGCAGAAAGCAGTGCAGGGGCCAGACAGATGCCGAGCTATGCAGGGGGCAAATGACAATAAATGGAAGTATAATATAATCCAAATATGGGCGGGTACTACTGTTTAACACCACTATCATCACCGAAGACATGGTTAGAAAGAATCTGCATCAGTAATAATATAAGACACGCAGGCGATGAGCGTACCACAGCCCCCAAACTCTTTGACCATTAAATTGGACAAACTTGTATAGAGATGAGTTGGTTTCTTTAATACCACTTTGCATGTGATTTAATTCGGACATAATAATAACTGAGCTAACCGTTTCCACATTCCATTTATTTAGTCCATCATCTTTCTTTTTAAAAAAATAAAATATATTCCCTTTATTCATGTTTGTTTGTTTGTTTATCGAATCCCCTTTATACCGCAATAAGCAGTGTAGGGACCAGCCATGTGTCAAGCTCT